>JAFMOD010000191.1:2845721-2865253 GCA_019802435.1 Corydoras maculifer | reverse complement strand
TGGATTTATTCTTCAATGCAGATGAGCTGCTTATGTTGAGCACAAGAACTTCGAAGGATTTTGACTCATACTTATTATTAAGTGTTACATTTATGTTTTCTTTATAGATCATAGCCACTCCACCTCCTCGTCCACTAAGACGTGGTTTATGAGCATAAGTATAACCAGGTGGAGAGGCATCATTTAATGCTAGGTATTCATTGGCCCTAATCCAGGTCTCTGTGAGACAAAAGACATTTCAAGACAAAAAGATCAAGACAAAAGATTCTCCAACAGTGGCATTTAAAAAAAATAAACATTTACATGTGCATTTAATTAATTGGTCATTATTTGCTGACATTGCATCAAAAGCGCTGCCTGGGCAGGGCAAGAAATATCACTAAGGACACTACCCACCCAAACCACGGACTTTTCAGCCTCTTACCATCCGGTAGGCGTTACAGGAGCCCAGCAGACTGAGGAAAAGTTTTTCTCCTGAGGCGGTTATCCTCCTGAACGCTGCACATACAATATAATTGCTCTTTTCGCACAACTACTTCTCTGCACCTTATATCACCTATATCATGTTCATACTATGTTATATCGTGTATATATTATGCCCTATATTATGTATATGTCAGGGCGGCACGGTGGCTTAGTGGTTTGGCATGTTCTCCCCTCAGCGCTAGGGATTCCCTCATTATTACTTACCCCTCATGCTCACGTCGAGTGGGTTGATGCCAGCTGCTTGCACTCTGACGATCACCTCGTTTGGGTAGTGAATAATCGGAAAGGCCGCGTTCTTGGTGAACCTGAACACACTGTTGTCTCCGTATTTATCGATCACCCACGCGCCCATGACTGTACCGAGCCTGCTGGACGTGTTTATCCTCCTCACACAACACCCTGCCCCCCGAGCTGCCCCCCGAGCATCCCCCCGAGCTGCCCCCCGGCTCACAAACACACTGCGCACCAGCCGTCTGTAGCAGCTCATCATCACAACTGTAAACCTAAAGACCGAGAGAGTCACCGACGAGACGAATACCGGGCTCGAGTCCGCGTAAAAAGCACGCGGTTGAGACCACAAAACACTTCGCTGTGAACCTCAAAGTATTTCACAACAAAACTCGACTTTAAATTAAAAAGTCAATAAAAAAGTAAAACGGCGTCAGAAAGTTACGCTCCAAAGTCAAATCACCGACACCTGCGCACTTCTTCTTCAGACCTGTCTACAGCGAGGTCATTAAGATGAGGCGTGCCCTAACGCCACCTATTGGACAGGGGTATCGATGCAAACGCTGTAAATACATTTACATTTAGTCATTTATCAGATGCTTTTATCCAAAGCGACTTACAAGGTGAGCACAGGGTTCATCACAACATCCCTGGAGCAATGAGGGTTAAGGGTCTTGCTCTAGGACCCACACTGGTAACTTCAGTGGACCTGGGATTTGAACCCACAACCTTCAGATTGATAGTCCAACACCTTAACCACTGAGCTACCACTCCCACATTTACATTTACATTTAGTCATTTAGCAGAACGCTTTTATCCAAAGCGACTTACAAATGAGAACATTACAAATCAGAAGTTACGGAGAAAACCAACTATACTGTAAATTCATCAAACCTGTGTTATTTAACTAAAAATTACTAAAATAACTAAATAAGTAAATAACTGGGCGGCACGGTGGCTTAGTGGTTTAGCATGTTCTCCTCTCAGCACTAGGGATTCCCGGTTCGAATCCCCATCTGGGTGAAGTTTCCATGTTCTCCCCGTGTCTGCGTGGGTTTCCGCCGGGTTCTCCGGTTCAGTCCAAAAACATGGATCAAGTCAATTGAGTTCTCCAAATTGCCCCACAGACTGTGTCTGTGTGAGTGAGTGTGTGCCCAGCGATGGATTGGCGCCCTGTCCTGGGTGTATCTGCCCAGCACCCGAAACGTTCTCTCCTGGATGGGCATGGGGAACCCCACCGCGACCTTAATATAGGATAAAGTGGGAGATAATGAATGAATGAATGAATGAACTGAAGGCGGCGGCACGGTGGCTTAGTGGTTAGCACGTTCGCCTCTCAGCACTAGGGATTCCCGGTTATGAAGTTTTCATATTCTCCCCGTGTCCGCGTGGGTTTCCTCCGGGTTCTCCGGTTTCCTCCCACAGTCCAAAAACATGGATCAAGTCAATTAAATTCTCCAAATTGCCCCATATAGAGTGTGTGTGAGTGAGTGAGTGTCTGCCCAGCGCCCGAAACGTTCTCCCATGGATGGGCTTGAGGAACCCCCCCCCCTCCCCCGCGATCCTAATAGAGGATAAAGCGGAAGATAATGAATGAATGAATGAATGAATGAATGAACTGATACACGATGTCACTTAAAATCCGGAGACTTTCTTACAACATAAAGTACAGAGGCTTTTGTGGACCAATCAGAAGGCAGAACGCCGTGACGTCACCCGTAAAGCGAAAGCAACATGTCAGCCTGCAGTGTGCGAGTGTTGAAGAACATTCATCGCGAATAAGAAAGGATTTGAGGGACGATGCTGGGGCTGTCGATCAAAGAGGTGAAACACTGCGTTAGACATTATCACTGAGAACACGGTTAATGCGCCGTGAGCGTTTTGATCGCGTGCTTTATTGTGTAATAGGACTATAAAAACAGCGTCTTTTTTTATGACTTTTATGTTCATTTTTATTTTCCACGACTAATACTGTTTATTCCTGTTGACTCTTTTCTTAAAAAAATGTCGAAAAGATGGTTCGTTTATTAAAATTCTTGATATATATTTTTTACAGAAAAACGTTTGGACACGCCCCCTTCTTGCTCCATACAGATGGACTTTGTAGTTTTTTACAATTACAGACTGTAGTCCATCTGTTCTCTTTGTTGTTGTTAGTCCCCTGTTGGTTCTCTGTTCTCTATTGATCAGGACTTTCACAGAACAAGTATCATTTGGGTGGTGGATTGTTTATTGTCAGGTCTGCAGTGACCCTGATGCAGTGAGAGGGTGCTGCTGTAGTTTCATTTAAACACCTCAGTGACACTGCTGGGATAAAGCGATCAATTTTTGCCTTTAATAAATATAACTTTGTCATTATACAGGACGGCACGATGGCTTAGTGGTTTAGCATGTTCTCCTCTCAGTGCTAGGGACTCCCGGTTCGAATCCCCATCTAGGTGGAGTTTCCATGTTCTCCCCGTGTCCATGTGGGTTTCCTCCAGGTTCTCCGGTTTCCTCCCACAGTCCAATAACATAGATAAAGTCAATTGAGTTCTCCAAATTGCCCCATATTGAGTGTGTATGTGTTTGTGTGTGAGTGAGTGTGTGCCCAGTGATAGATTGGCGCCCTGTCCTGGGTGTATCTGCCCAGCGCCCGAGACGCTCTCCCCTGGATGAGCATGGGGAACCCCCCCCCCCCCGCGACCCTAATAGAGGATAAAGCGGAAGATGATAAATAAATAAATGTCATTATACAATACAGGGTTGTACAGTATAACAAAACATGATCAGGCTACATCTCCAGTTCACTGGAGAGGTAGCCCAGCTGCTGCCAGCACCACCATTTACACCTTAACCACAAGCCTACGACTGCCCCGAATGAGAATAATGTTGGGTATCCTGTTGGAATCTTTTGTGTGACTGTTTATTGCATTTGTTCTCAGGTCTCTGCAGCTCTGAGGGAAGGAAAGTTCTCAGCCACAGAGCTGTGCCGAAAATGTCTGCAGCGCATCAGAAAGACACGCCACCTCAATGCCTACGTCACTGTCACAGAGGAGCTGGCTATGAAACAAGCGCAGGAGGCAGACAACCGAATCATTAGAGGTGTGAGGCGTTGTGTTTGAGCAGAGCAGCATCCTTTTTTTGGTTTTTATGTTCTCTAAGAAATGAACATGAATATGATATTGTTATTTTGGGAACACTCTCTCATTAGTAGAACTATTTTCCATCACCAGCTTTATGTCTAAATGCTTTAAAGATGCAACTTCACTGATTGGCCAAAACTGCTGATTATGAATGTTATAATAATATAAACCCTGTAAGAATACGCTTTGCCTCAAATTTAAATGATGACATTGTATTTTTTCCTGCAGTAAAGTAAATACTCTAAGTATTAATGTTAGTGGTAATTTTAACTTGTGCATCCTACTGTCAGGTGAAGCACTCGGACCCCTGGATGGTATTCCCTTCTCTGTTAAAGATAACTTCTGTACATCTAACATACAGACCACTTGTGCTTCTCACATGCTACGAGGTGAGCGACAGATTCAAATCAAATTGTTTACATTTACATCACAGCGGAGCATCATGTAATTGTCGCCTGCAGGTTACTATCCCCCATTCAACGCCACAGTGGTGGAGAAGCTGCTAAACCAGGGGGCTCTGCTGATTGGAAAAACAAACCTGGACGAATTTGCTATGGGGTAATAATTTTATTTATATGGGATAATAACTTTAATCAGCCTCAACTGTATTCCATGATGTTATTTCATTGATGGTCAGTATACTTAGTTTTGCTTCAGTATAGAAGACGGACAGGTAGACAGTATGTGCCTCGACCCTTCTGCAGGGTGTTTTACCACAATTTTGTAGTGCTTATTTAAGACCAAGTGGTAAACGTAAAATTTCAAGTAGGTTTTATGTTAAACCACAATCTCTGGCTTACAGTTGGTGTTCCAATTCATCTTAAACTATTCAGGTCACTGAGCTCCTCCTTATCAGTCTTGTCATTAAGGTTCTTCCTTAATGTACCGAAGCACAATCTTGCTGAAGAATACATAGCACAGAAATTCGAAATAAATAGTTAAATAATTAAATAGTTAAATAGTTAATAGAGTTAAACATTAAATCTAATTTAATTATTAAATTGTCCTTATTAAACTGGATATAGGACGGCACGGTGGCTTAGTGGTTTAACAGGTTCTCCTCTCAGCACTAGGGATTCCCAGTTCGAATCCCCATCTGGGTGGAGTTTTCATGTTCTCCCCGGGTCCGCGTGGGTTTCCTCCGGGTTCTCCGGTTTCTCCCACAGTCAAAAACATGGATCAAGTCAATTGAGTTCTCCAAATTGCCCCATGTTGAGTGTGTTTGTGTGCATGTCTGTGAGTGAGTTAGTGTGTGCCCAGCGAAAGATTGGCGCCCTGTCCTGGGTGTATCTGCTCAGCGCCCGAAACGTTCTCCCCTGGATGGGCATGAGGTACCCCCCCCACCCTAATATAGGATAAAGCGGAAGATAATGAAGGAATGAATGAATAAACTAAATGTATGTGCATGTGTTATTGCACTACATACGGTTTGGCAAAATGTATCAGCAGTACTGTATTATATTGACACCTCCCATCTCACTCTCTCTCTCTTTTTTAGAGCAGGCAGCACAGATGGGGCATTTGGCCCGGTAAGAAACCCATGGAGCTACGCTACACCTTACCGCAGGCTCAGGGATGGAATGGATCCTGACTCTGACTGGGTGGTAGCTGGAGGGAGTTCGGGGGGAAGCGCAGCTGCAGTGGCGTCACTGAGCAGCTTCCTGTGAGTTAGATCATTGACCTGGTTGCACAGACACTGGAAACCCCCAAACAACCTGAACTATTTACAGAATAAAGTTAAGATTAAAAATAAGAAGCACAGAATTAATTACACCTGAATAAAGAATATGAACACTGCACCTCCTTTTGTATTCATATTGTTCTTCCCTTGCTCTCACATACCAGGGCGTTGGGTTCTGACACAGGAGGCTCAACACGGAATCCAGGCACTCTTTGTGGTGTTGTTGCACTAAAGCCCAGTTATGGGCTGCTCTCTCGTCATGGTCTCATCCCTCTGGTTAACTCGATGGATGTCCCTGGAATAATGACCCGAACTGTCCAGGATGCTGCCACTGTGTTGGGTATAAACCTGAAACTAACATTGTCTTGTAGTTAAAATTAATATTGTAATAAAGAAGGATCATTTTTACAATATATTATTGTTTATTTGTGTGTGTATATATATATATATATATATATATATATATATATATATATATATATATATATATATATATCATTCATTCATTTATTATCTCCCGCTTTATTCATTTATTATCTCCCGCTTTATCCTCTAGTAGGGTCGCGGGGGAGTTCCCCATGCCCATACAGGGGAGAACGTTTCGGGCGCTGGCCAGATAGACCCAGGACAGGGCAATTGGAGAATTCAATTGACTTGATCCATGTTTTTGGACTGTGGGAGGAAACCAGAGAACCCGGAGGAAACCCACGCGGACACGGGGAGAACATGGAAACTCCACCCAGATGGGGATTCGAACCGGGAATCCCTAGTGCTGAGAGGAGAACATGCTAAACACTAAGCCACCGTGCCGCCTATATATATATATATACACAATGTCAAATAACAATAACATTGTTACATTATTTGTAATATATATATATATATATATATATATATATATATATATATATATATATATAATTATTTCTTTTTTCCTGTTAATATAAAGGTGTGTTCTGGATGCTTTACAGAAATTCTTCAGGGTCGAGATGAAAAAGACTCCACCACAGTTGAAGCTCCGTATTCGTCTGCAGACCTTTTGGAGAATTTGAACATCAGAGAACTTTGTGTTGGGATTCCGAAGGTAACTGCATAACATGCCACAGCTGTATATGGAATATTATTTAATCACTGTTAACACCATGGATCCTACTGCAGGTGCAATATGTGCTTTATTAATTGTATTGTTATTAAATTTGATGAATTACTTTAATTTAGTTCTGATGTACTGTTTTGTAGGAGTACCATGCGCCGGGCCTTTCGTGTGAGACTCTATCCCAGTGGACTCGCATAGCTGAGCTGTTTGAGCGTGCAGGGGCCCGGGTGCGAGAGGTATCACTTCCACATACTCAGCACTCGATTGTCTGTTACCATGTCCTGTGCTGCTGCGAGGTGGCGTCCAACATGGCGCGCTTCGATGGCCTACAGTACGGTAAGACTGGCATCATTATGTGAATCCTGTACTATTTCCTGTTAGTAAATTATAGGTTTATATTTACTTCTGCAACAGCATACTCTACTGGCTAGTTAGGGCATCAACACCGGGGACAGATTCATCCAGGGAGGGAAGTTTATTTGGATAAATGTTCATTAAAGTCTCATAAAAGTCTCACAGTTGTTGTTCTTCTGCAGGCCACCGCAGCACAGTCGACAGCTCCACAGAAGCTCTGTACGCCACCACGCGGCATGAGGGCTTTAATGACGTTGTGCGCCGAAGGATCCTCTCAGGAAACTACTTTCTGTTAAAGAAGTAAGTCCTGTAAATATTCAGTATGATTCATTTTCATTACAGTTAAAAAGAACTGGCTTTAACGTTGTTATATTTCGGTCTTGTGTGCAGGAACTATCAGCAGTACTTTGTGAAGGCCCAGCAGATCAGGCGGCTAATCTCAGACGATTTCATGAGGGTGTTTGCCTCTGGAGTCGATGTTCTGCTCACACCCACAACTCTGAGTGATGCTGCACGATATTCTGACTTCATCCAGGAAGACAATCGCACTCGCAGTGCCCAGGAGGACATTTTCACCCAGCCCGTCAACATGGCAGGTGAGGGAGGGGAGGCTTCGAGAGCAAGGGAAGGAAACCATGGCAACTGAAAAACTCTTTATACAGCTGTTTCATTCAATTCAGTACAATACAAATACAACTTACGCATACACGTGCCCACAATTGGGGAGCAATTTGGGTTAGGTGCCATGCTTAAGGGCACTTCAGCCATGGTACCTGGTGGGACTAGGACACAAACCAGGTACTTTTACAGCCACAACCCTACATCTGCCTCAACATTCTGACACAACATCAGTGCCTGACCGAATACTCTTTAGACAGAATGGGCACTAGATTTTCCATAGTAACACTTCCAGCATTTCCAGCATGGTTTCAGTTTAAAGTTCAAGTTGGGAATGTTGTGGGTTGAGCAGCAGCAGTACCAGTGATTAAAGAAGCGAGCTATTACATGTAAATTAACGTTTACATCATTTGCAGGAAACGTCATCACAAGCCCAGGCGATTAATGGACTAGTGTGTAACAATATAAATATATCCTGTGATTAGTATATAATCCTAAACTCCCACTGTGTATTTCCTTCACTGAGGAACTAGAGGAATGTGACTCTGAATTTGGGTGAGACTCGATAATGAGGTGTGAGTGAGAACATTACCGTGTGTAACATTCTCCTTGTAAACGTTTTCATGGTCTGGTACAGATGCTTCAGAGTCCAACCGTATCAGTCAGCTGAAACTCCTGAGAGAACAAGCGGAGGTAACACCTCACAAAAACAGACAGAGAAACAACAGAATACCGAAAATGGAGGAAAAATGTGTAGATATTATTGTTCTTAAAAAGATGTTTGTGGGTCCTGGTGGTGTGTGTTAAAAATATTTCTGCTTGGCAAAATCGTGTGTCCAGTTCTTTTCAAGAAGCTCCTGCAACATCAGTCCCAGATCCTGTTTTGGTTCCTGATTCGTTTTTGCTGATTTAAATCAGTGTCATAGATCATGTGTGCTCATGGTAATTAATCACAAGTCACATAATTATCATACATGTCTCACGCTTTTTATTGGCTTCCTGAGGTTTTTAGAAATGGGTGTGTTCTGTGTGTTGGGACGGTACACAGGAGCATCTGATTTACATCAGTGTCATT
Organism: Corydoras maculifer; assembly: GCA_019802435.1. Classification (NCBI taxonomy): domain Eukaryota; kingdom Metazoa; phylum Chordata; class Actinopteri; order Siluriformes; family Callichthyidae; genus Corydoras; species Corydoras maculifer. The sequence continues at coordinate 2,856,590 of JAFMOD010000191.1, read as the reverse complement.
ATCAGATAACTAACCAAACAAAGCAAACAGTTCAAAGTGATTTTTTCTCACCTCAGGTCTGCCGGCCATCACCATCCCCACGTCTCTTTCAACCAGAGGACTTCCTATTGGACTGCAGCTGATCGGACAGGCGTTCCAGGACTTGAAGTTGCTGTCTGTCGCTCGTTGGATGGAGCAACAGCTCGATTTCCCGATGATTCATTTTCACAGTGATCCACGTGACCCGATTACTGAAACACAGAACCAGAACATAGAGCAGAACAGACAGCAACGATCAGGATAGAGTTCAGTAATGCGACGGAGTGCTGCTTTCTATGCAATTGTGTTTCGTATTTAAAAAAGATGGATTAATTTATGTTTCTTCATCATCACCTGGTAGCTGGGGATAGTAGGCAGAAAGGACAAAAGGTTACCTATACCAAAACAGACCTGCCTCTGCATTCTGAGCTGAGCTGAAATATTTTGCTCATCCTCAAATCATAAAGATCCATCTAGTGCCATTTAGTATGTAACACTAAAAATAAAAATTATATTAAACCACATGGTATTGTCTCTGTGTTAAAGAGCTCTAATGAGGTTAATCATCAAATTGAGACCGATGGGATTTACTCCTGAAAAAAAATCATGTTACTATCATTGTCATTTATCATCATACCTGTTCCAGGTACATAATATAAATCGTTATAAAATCTAAGTGTACAAATGAACCCGCTAAACTGGGAAAACCTTCCTAATTTACCTCACTGATTTATAATATTTGGGGAGGTGAGAGATCATTAAGATGTACTGTCATATAAATAATAATATAAATAAAGCAATAAAATGTCCCAGAAGCTGAATTTAACATTACGATGTCAGTTGACTGAATTGGAGTTAATGTTCTATTCAATTCTCAGGAGAAGTTCTACAGTTACCATTTATAAAACTTCTTCTTTTCTTGTTTTCGCTCACCCCTGAGACAGTGCAAAGCAGAACAAGTGACGTGATGATCAGAATTCTGAATGCCAGTTTGCATACCGGCGATCTGAGTATAGGTCATGCAAAGAACGAGACAGCAGAACTTCCTTCTTTCTAATTAACTGTTATGCAAAACAGAATGTTCTGTAAAAGAACAGGATGTAAATATACAACTTCAATATTAAAGACAAAATAATCAGTTGTTGAAGAAAAAGATTTTACAGAGGAATTAGTCTACAGAGGGGCACGTGGCTTAGTGGTTAGCACGTTCGCCTCTCAGCACCGGTTCGAATCCCCATCTGGGTGGAGTTTCCATGTTCTCCCCATGTCTGCGTGGGTTTTCTCTGGGTTCTCCGGTTTCCTCCCACAGTCCAAAAACATGGATAAAGTCAATTGAATTCTTGAAAAAAATCTAAAATATCATAAATGGATGCACATATTGGGACACCTACACATTTCTGCTACATGCATGTGCTAAATTCGTCACCCTGTTTCCAGCTATTAGAACTTGGTTTAAGGTCAGGACTCAGTTCTGAGCTAGTCACGTTCTTTGAAAACCAAATTAATCCAGCTTTGTCTTAGGAACCATACTTTGTGCAGTAGACTGTCGAGCTGGCACATGAAAGGGCCTTCTCCAAACTGTTCCCAAAAGGTTAGAAGCATGCAGTTTTAAATACATGCTTGATTGTGTCAATTAGACCAAATTAAACCTGAATTAATAGACGTGTCCTTAAGTTTTTATTTGTATAGTGTAGCTTAGAATAAAGTGACCAATTATTATTATTATTATTATTATTATTATTATTATTATTATTATTATAATTAATGTGGAGGATTGCTGGGGCAGATGGTATCTCCTTAATTAAAAATCTGGCCCCAGTCAGGTCGCCATGGTGACTCTGAAGAGGTTGCCCTGAGCAACAAATCTTCCCAAAACAAGAAAAACACTGCTGTAATAGAAGAGACCAAATTGCTTGATGCAAATGCATGCTGCTGAACTGTGGGAATTTTTCTTCCGGATCTGAACCTGTGTATGATGTATGTGTAAAGTGATGTTATATTAACTCCGTAAAACCACAATGATGTGCAATGTGACAATCAAAATAACCAAATGCCTATTAAGCAGGAAAGGAAGTGGTGTATCTCACTTTAAATAAATATAAATAAATTGCTATTTTAGTTATCATCAATAAAAACTTTGTTATTACATATTCAATTTACTTTATTTACTTTATGAAATATATATAAAGGTGAGAAAGCATCACTGGATATTTTCATAGCATAAAAATCCCAAGTGGCTTGTAACCCTCATTGCTCCACAGTACTGAAAAATTAACTAAGGTAATGGTTACAAAAAATACAGGGCGACAATTTATCCTTAAATTAAACAAAAGGACAGTAAGTGAAAAAAGTAAAACATGTGCATCTACTATATATATATATATATATATATATATGTGTGTGTGTGTGTGAAGATTTTTAGTACGTTTTGTACATTAACTTGCCTGTTTTTTTAATTTATTTATTATTATTATTTTTTTAAGAAACTCTCTTTGACTGAATAGTAACTGATGGAATTTGGAATTTAAAATGCCTTTGGTTTACATGCAGTGCCATATGTCAACCCGAGGCTCATATGCATATGCTATCTGAGGATGATGACGGATAAAACAGACCATGGGGATATCCTTGCTGAAACTTCTGGATCTCTCTGGACAATGAGGGGTTTTGTCCTGTGATCATGGACTAGACAAGGTTCCCATAGAAAGAGAGAAGGGAGTTGCAAAGGGAAAAAAAAAGCTATTTGATCCAGAGCGAGACAGATGGTCAGTATCAGTAAAGAGCAGGAAATAATTGCTTCAAGGCTTCATTCATGCATTGCAAGTCCTGCTTGAAAACTTTGCTTAGAACTTTCCATACTTTGTTGTAACCAATTGTTTTGATTGATTTTTTTTTTACAACATACAGATGAAAAAGTTAAAAACCTGCAACAATCAGCTACCAACAAGCTGGAATAGAGATCAGGGGTTCATGCTTTTATCTTCAGATGTTAAAATTTTGGTCAATATAAAATCCTTCCAGGTGTTTAAGGAAGAAAAATTATTTACCTTACAACCCAGACTGCAGAACACTTATTTGTATGTATGCATACAAAGGTTTGAGTCAGTGCATGTAATGACATGGGCAGGGCCAATTTCTATCCCATCATGAGGTTCATACAAACTGTAAAGGGCATCGGTTTTCCTTGGCCCACTTGTTGCATGGATTGAGGGCACTCCATTTGCAAAACTTGAGCCACATCCTTACTGGCTTAGAGCCATGGGTCACCGAACGTATGTAGGTTAGCACTGTTAGATCTCTACCAGAGCCCCAGAAAGATCTTTAGTACCCACACACACTTCTAAAAGTGGGCTCCTTTTTTATAGACATCTATACTTAACATCATATGCATATAAATAATTATATTAAACTTTTTTTTAATACCACAATTTGTGCTGAACTATCATGAAAGGAAGCCTGATGACAAAGCAGCCTTACAGTTACAAAATAACACAAACAAGTGGTACATTACACTTTCAGTGAGTTGCAAACAACTGACAGTATCTCAAATTTATCTTGTTAAAACCAAGGACCAGAACTTCTTCATTTATGAACTCATGTTCTCGTTTCGGACTTTTCAACAATCATGCTTCAAAGACAGGCTGCTGCTCGCAGAGTTCACACTGTGTGCTGATGGCATTAGAGGCAGCTGCTTCATGATCCTGATTCAGATTTTTGAAATAAATGTGTGTCTTGCAATTTAACAAGGAATGAGGTCAGGTCTAATAAAGAAGGTAAGCTTCAGCTTACCTTTACACAGACTCACACATACAGAGGTTAGTATATGGTGTGTTTAAGCATCCTGATGTTTGTTAGATCAACCACAAGCACAGGAAAGAAGGCACCAACCACAGCTATCTGCTTCCCTGTAACAGAGCACACAGTATAAAATGACTACATTTTTACATTTTACTTTGCTATCTGTGAGTTTAATAGCCTACAATAGTGGAAATGCGTTCATTGCTTACCCTAAAATGTTACAGTTAAACCTGAGCTCTACACTTAATCTATAGGAACTAATCCAAAGTTACAGTAAATAAATACATTTTAATCTTTTAATGCTATTATGTGATCCCCTGGCTATGACGCTTGATTTTCAGCAACCTTTTCCTTAGAAAAAAAGAATCAGTGAAGCAAACATATAAATAATAGTTTTTAATGGACACAAAAAAATAACCAAAAAATATTGTGCTTTTAATAATGTTTTTTTTTTTTTTTTTTTTTTGCTGTTTCCAATCTAAACCAAATTTTTGGCTGATCTGCACAGCATTGCATTGCTTTTCATTAATAAATATATTATTTAAGAAGCATTTATGTTTGTAGAATGATTAACTGCATTGTGGAAACCAGTTACCTTAATACAGTTTTTCTCTTATTTTATTTCTTTAAGTCACGAGAGTGATCTTTTACTCAAACTGAGTTTCACTAGGCAGAAATAAATCCAGTGTTTAAGGAAGCCTGCTTCATTACAGTTCTCAGAAACGGTAAAACACAAGTGGGTGAGTGGAAATGTACCGCAAGAGAGGTTTCTGTTTTGTGGAGACTTTGTTTTTTTGGCGAAGGAGAAAAAAAAAAAAAAAAGACAAGTAAGGTTTGCAGTGTGCATCTTTGCCTTAAAGAAAACTTTTCTTTCTTTTTAAACCAGGTCACATTTTCACATTTTGGGGGGTGGGGTGGGGGTGGGGGGTGTAAATGTCATTTACAGACAGAAACTATAACATTTAGTATAATATTTAGTATAACATTTAATATAATGGGTTAGAATGTCGAAATGGCTGCATGATGAAATCATCCTCATTACACTACATACATGTAGAGAATGTCAAAAAAAAGCCACTGAACTTACACACACAAACACAGACACAGAGAGATATAGACACCCAGAAAACACACATTTATCTCGGTTATTATTTGTATTATTTGTATCTGCCTTTGATCTTTTTAATGATTTTATCATCTATATTTCTGAAGCCAGTGTGATGTTCATGTTCCACAGTATTTCTAAAGTACACTGCACTTTCCATTGTACACTTTCGCTCTTAAAGCTGCACCGTTTCCTATCTTAAGTATCAATCGTATTTGCACTGTTGCACATTTGCAAAATCCACCCTCAGTGATGACACCTTTAAGCAGAGTAGAGGTGGCTGCTATAAAAGAAATCTATATCTATATAAGAAATCTCAATCTGACCTCCACTTTTCAAGCATTTGGGTTATTTTTTACATGCAGAACCACTGACCGTATCTACTGACCATCTCACAGAATCTCACAGAAACAATTTCTTGTTTGCCACCTAGACCTGACATCACATAAATAAAAACAGAAAAAGCCCACAACACTAAATATTTAATTCATTTTCTTTTATTTTGAACAAAATGAATTATCCATACAAAATTCACGTACAGCTGACAATCGTTGGAAACATTACTTCTAAAGCCATATTTAGGTTAGAAAAGATTTTCTTATGTTGTAATTTCTTGAAGCTAGAGAGTTCAGTTGAAATGGTAGTCTGCGCCTTAAAAAAACTACTGAAGTAAGTTTTGTCCAGGTGAGAATATTCCTGAAGTCCGTCTTCATCGTTGCCACCAGTCGTTCACATGTCAGAAGGTTTAGTTGTAAAGGCTGTGGAGAAGTAAGCCGAGCAGGCTGATGGGAAGGACGAGGCTGAGGCCGAGGCCACTGGGGCCATGGTTGGCTCCATTTGTTTCAGTGCTGTTATCTATTCCCTGTGTGTAAAAAGGATTGAATTTATTTAAATAAAGACTCATTTATATAAATTATCATTCATTTTATTATATTTAACCAAGAAGCATAGTGTTCAAGTCCTAAGTACCTTCAAAGCAGAGACTTCTTATAGCTTTACAGTACCACACCCCAAGCTGATGTCAGATTACAATCAAAAGTTTGCATGCGCCCCCTTTTTGCTTCACTTATTGTCCATGTTCTCAGTTTCACTGTCTGTAAAGATGGACTTTGTAGTTCTAAGATTCCAGACTGTAGTCCATCTGTTTGTGTTCTACAGTATATACTGCGTATGTCACCTTTACTATACCTCACTACCCCAATAGTAGCACCACAGAGCAGGGATATTTGGTTGGTGCATTATGCCTATCCCAGCAGTGTCACTGAGGTGGAGAAATGAAACTAGAGCAGCACTGCTGCACTACCCCCACCTCTCCCACCACCACATTAGTGTCACTGCAGAACTGACAATAAACCACAACCCGCCACCCAAATGATACTCATTCTGTGATGGCCCTGACAAACAGAGAACAGAGAACCAAAAGGGATCCAACAAAAACGAAGAACACAGATGGACTACAGTTTGTAATTGTGAAACTACAAAGTCCATCTATATGGAAAGTGGAGAAAATAAGAAGACCAAGTAGGTGGTGTGTCCAAACTTTTGACTGGTACTGTATATTTCACTTCTGTAAAGCTGCTTTGATGATAACGTACTACATAAATGAATAAACTTGAACATATACATGTCACAGGCTAATACATTTTAACTGCAAAGCAGATTTCTTAAGTTTCTATCTCCTGCACTCGAGAGTTCTCTCCCAACACATGCACACGCACTTTTAGTTAGCCGTCACACATTTGTATGGAGTGAAGTAACACAACCGGAAATCTGAGTGATTTCTAAGTGATTTCAGTGCTTCTAAAAACACAAAAAGGTGTTTTTATTTACATTTACATTTAGTCATTTAGCAGAACGCTTTTATCCAAAGCGACTTACAAATGAGAACATTACAAATCAGAAGTTATGGAGAAAACCAACTATACTGTAAAATCATCAAAGCTGATTGTTATTTGATGCTGCACCCCCCCCCCCCGTTTTTTATTTTTTAATTAATTCATTAATTTATTAATTCTTCATTTCTTATGAAGACATGTCTATTTCAGTTTCCCATTATTTTATTATTGTTAACATCTTATTGCATAAAATTATTTGGGTAATATGCTTAAAAAAATGTAAATAATTTCAACCTTTATTTTACCTTGCAGATAAAAATAACAGAATCACAGAAAAACTTTCCCCAGAAACCCCAATTATTTATATATATGATATATGATTTCTCAAATAAGTTGAGCATTCATGCAACAAATCATAATAAATTCACTATAATCAATCACATTTCTAAAAAATCTGACTTTGCATATGAAAAAATGACCCACCTGTACTAATAAGATCATAGTGATCAGCAGCAGTCCGACGCACAGTGTGAAGATTTTATTCATCTTTGTGTTCTCCTTTGTTGCGGCAGATTATCATCCAAAACCACGAACTAGGCTTCAGTCGTTCAGTGTTCTGCTCAAACAGCCTCACAGCTTTTTATAGAGATGCCCCACCCTCTCAGGAAACATCCCCTAATCTCACTATACCCCCCTCCCCCACCCAAAAAAAAAAAAAAAAAAATTCAAAGAAAATTTAAATAAATGTGCTGTTCAATATGTTCATGAAACAATGTTTGTACATTTAAAGTACAATGATGTTAGTACTTAAAAAAATCACAGGAAGCACATGTATTTTGGTCAAATTTTAAAAATTAGGTTCCTCATCACAGTGGTTCTCAAAGTGGGGTATATAAAGGAAGTATAAAAAAATAAATAAATTTAAAAACTACAACTGTACTGTACAATGTAATTCTATGGGAGGATAATCCATGTTTAATTAAACTAGTGGGCTTCACTACTGACAGGTTCATAATGTTACTCTCAGTAACTGACCACACAGGTCTGTGTCTGTAAAGATTCTGACAGTGTGACATTATGAGCCTGTTGGTTTATTTTTACAAAATTTACCCATAGAATTAAATTATGTAGCTGTTTTATTAAATACAGTATTATTATTTTTGATATTTAAACCTTCTAAAATATAAGACCTCGAGAAATAGGAGAAATAGGAGCCTAAAATAAAAAAAACAAAAGTTTGTTTTTAACTTCAACCCTCAGTTCAGAACTATTACTACTACTACTTAATGTAGACATATATACACACATACACACACGCCTCTATATACAATGCGTGTGTGTGTGTGTAACACGTTTCATTCATCCATTATCTTACGCTTTATCCTCTATTAGGGTCGTGGTGGGGTTCCTCATGCCCATCCAGGGGAGAACGTCTCAGGCGGGTGGGCAGATACACCCAGAACAGTGTGCCAACCTATCGCTGGGCACACACTCACTCACACACAGACACACACACACACACACACACACAGACATAATCTATATGGGGCAATTTGGAGAACTCAATTGACTTGATCCGTGTTTTTGGACTATGGGAGGAAACCGGAGAACCCGGAGAAAACCCACGCGGACACGGGGAGAACATGAAAACTCCACCCAGATGGGGATTCGAACCGGGAATCCCTAGCGCTGAGAGGAGAACATGCTAAACCACTAAGCCAGCGTGCCGCCTGTTTAACATTTAAAATAACTAAAATTCACTCACCGAAACGTGGACGTACCAAACACATTCCTTCGACTATAGCTCCCTCTGGTGTTCCTGGAAGGTAGTTCATGGGAGAACATCGATAGTCTTCGCTTAGACGCCAATGTCGTTCAACGCCTCCCGTACTTGTGCAGCTGCACAGCTCTTCCGGCTGTTAACACGCTGACGAGGTCGTTGTAAACACCGAACATTAATAAAAGTTCCTGCGTGTGAAACTGATCCGGGCGCAGTGGACGTCTGTTGAGACGCTGGTGAACATGCTGCTATGCCGGGTTTCAGCTGTGCTAAAGCGGGGGCTTAGTGCGCGGAGAGTTGCGACGTTCCGGCCCGCTGTGTACTTTAGTTCCGCCGGGGACGCAGCGGCCTGCCATGGGGAGACACCCGCGGGAGAGTACCGGCGCACGGTGCTGCTTCCCCGGACCGACTTCCCCATGAAGCTCAGCGGCGAGAAGCTGCTGCAGAAAGAGCTGCTCATCCAGCAGGTAGAGCCCCGGCCGCGGAACCGCCTTCCAGTGCACCATACAGCAGGAATCAACAGCCACACGTTAACTGTGACGTAGCAGCGATAACAATAAAGTAAAAATACACTGAAACAACATTAGTGGTTTAGCACGTTCTCCTCTCAGCGCTAGGGATTCCCGGTTCGAATCCCCATCTGGGTGGAGTTTCCATGTTCTCCCCGTGCACGTGTGGGTTTCCTCCGGGTTCTCCGGTTTCCTCCCACAGTCCAAAAACAAGGATCAAGTCAATTGAGTTCTCCAAATTGCCCCCTATAGAGTGTGCCTGTGTGAGTGAGTGTGTGCCCAGTGATGGATTGGCACCCTGTCCTGGTTGAATCTGCCCAGCGCCCGAATTGTTCTCCCCTGGATGGGCATGGGGAACCTGCCGCGACCCTGATAGAGGATAAAGCGGGAGATAATGAATGAATGAAATGAAACAACATGAAGCTGGCTTATAAAACCCGGTGCAAACCCCTAAACGCCCATCCAGTGCACTTTATAGGGTGAATGTGATTAATTCCGTAACCATAGCGACCTGTAGTAACGGTTAAGGTGACTTGGTTACTAGTCTGGACATAGTGGGCACTAGATAGCGTGGATGTAGACACTGCTCGTTTCTGAATGAGACAGAACCGGTTTCATTCAGCGTTTGGACACGCCCCCTTCATTCATCGTCTATATCCTCTACTTACCTTATAGATGGGCTTTGTTGTTTTACAATTACAGATTGGAGTCCACCTCTGTTCTCTGTTGGTCAGGAGCATCACTGAACAGGTATCATTTGGGTGGTGGATTGTTTATTGTCAGTTCTGCAGTGACACTGATGGGGTGAGGGGGTTTTAGTGCCGCTGTAGTTTAATTTGTCTACCTCAGTGACACTGCCGTGATAGGAATAATGCACCCACCAAATAATACCTGACGTAGCAGTAAGTTCTAAAGCATGTTGTATGGTAAAAACAAGTGATCTATTTCACCTACTGTACTTAAACACAGAGGAGAGTGTCCTCCACATTTAACACACACACACACACACACACACACACACACACACACACACACACACACACACACACACTGAGTGAAGTGAGCACATGTGCCAAGAGCGGTGGGCAGCTCTGTACACGACACCCGGGGAACAATTAGGGTTAGGTGATTTGCCCAAGGGCACTTCAGCTGTATTGGAACAGAGAATCAAACCGGGGACCTTCAGGTCACATGGCTGGTTCATTAACCACAAGCCTACGAATGCCCCTCGCACATCTCACATCCCTTACCATGAATCATAGATTTGTACCTAAGAGATTTTGTATTTTTCTGCAGGAATGTGGGTTCGAGCGGCTGTACACCTGGCAACGAGAGCGAAAGACCAAGAAAGAGTTTTGCCTTCATGACGGACCGCCATATGCAAACGGAGACGCTCATGTGGGCCACGCCCTCAACAAGGCGAGCACTGATTCCCAGCTGTTTCTTGTTTTCCCTTCAGCTTTTCCTCACAGTCTGAACTTTAATCATCTGTTCAGATTCTGAAGGATATCCACAACCGCTTCGAGATGCTGAAAGGGAGGAGGGTGCACTATGTTCCAGGCTGGGACTGTCACGGTCTGCCCATCGAGCTGAAAGCTCTGGGCGAGCTGAACACCAGAGACATGAGTCCTCTCCAGATTAGACAGAAAGGTGATGCCTGCACCACAAAAAGGATCCTGAATCAGTCCCAAGACACCTCGTTTTACTTTTACAACAAAATGTTTGTTATATTAATATTGGATCCCTTTTTTTCTGTGTGTGCAGCACGGGAGTTTGCAGAGGCTGCTGTCCTGCGTCAGCGTACAGCTTTCCAGCGGTGGGGTA
>JAFMOD010000191.1:2798517-2827469 GCA_019802435.1 Corydoras maculifer | reverse complement strand
CCATGCCCATCCAGGGGAGAACGTCTCGGGCGCTGGGCAGATAGACCCAGGACAGGGCGCCAATCCATCGCTGGGCACACACTCACTCACACAGACACACACTATAGGGGGCAATTTTGAGAATTCAATTAACTTGTTCCATGTTTTTGGACTGTGGGAGGAAACCGGAGAACCCGGAGGAAACCCACGCAGACACGGGGAGAACATGGAAACTCCACCCAGATGGGGATTCGAACCGGAAATCCCTAGCGCTGAGAGGCGAACGTGCTAACCACTAAGCCACCGTGCCGCACCACATTAACTAACAATTAAAAACTAAAAACGAAATCCTTAGTTCTCTACATGAATAATTCATCTTTAATATGACCTTGGCCACTTTCCAGCAGTGTTTTGACTGAGCAGCGCTGGACGATGCCACCTGGTGAACCCTGAGGGGCTGGAAGGCTTAGTAAAGTCTGCAGTGTTAACACATCCTCCAACTGTCTCACACACACCAGCCACTGCTCCAGCTCCAAAGATACACACTCCCAGTCTGACTGGAACTAGAGACAGAGAGAGACAGATTAAACAAGAAGGAACAGAATGACGACTACACTGACACTGACACACAAACACACACACACACACACTCACAACCTGCATACAAATTCAAGTTACCTTGCTCTCAGCCAGACTGGTGATTGATGTCTTTGCCACACGGTAAGCAACGAACGCAGCCAGCAGGGCGGCACCAGAGCTCTCAGACTGAATACAGGCATTTCGCACCTGCTGCCACCAGGGGGAGACACACTGCATGTCCCAGGACTCGTCCACAGCTCCTAAAATGTGTAAACAGACAGAAAGACAGAAGTTTTTAAAATTTTAGAAATAAGTGAGAAAAAACATGGACTTTCATACTTGACCAAATTAAACACCTTTCATAGAGCTGAGGGTATTGAGGAGAATGTGCAAGTTCTTAATGGTTTCCGGTCTCTTCAAGATCTCCTTTTCTCTGTTCAACCACACCATCAGCAGAAGAGACTAAAAAACAAAACACATGAACTGTTAGAAATAATTTAAAGTAATAATAATAATAATGATAATAAATGCTTCTCCATCTCACCAGGAGTTGCTGAGGGCTGATGCCACTCTGCTGTAAAGTGTCACAGACTCGCTCCAGTGGACTTTGTCCCGAAAGGCAACCCCAAAACAAAAAACTACCTGCAAAACAATAAAGACTATCAAACATGCTGGACTAAAATTTATACATTATCAAAAACGTTTAACCCTGATGTTGTGCAAGATGCCGAACCCATCCCAGTCCTTACTGGAAAAATGTTCAAAAAGGATTATTTATTTTGTTAACACACCTAGCTGAGTCCAGTCTGTGTCTGGGCCTCGGACAACTTTCAGCTCGCCGTTTTCACAGACTAACTGAGAAAGAAAGGTTTTGACTGGTAAAGGGGCCGTTTCGTCCTGGGCAAATGAGACTGCAGGACGGGAATTCAACTCGGCATATCGGCACAGGATTGGACGGACTCGATTGAGGTCATCTTCTATACCAGGCACTGAGAGCTGAAGCAGAGAGAAGATCAAAAAACATTACGTGATAATACTAACATGTAAGTGTGGCAGCACGTATGGCAAAGTTCCATAAAACCCCCAAATATAGAAATGGTTACATTACAGGTTTCTTATTTAATTATTATGGGAATCTTATATAATTAGTAGTAAATACATCCTGCATTGATAGTTGATTATGGATTTTGGTACTCACAGAGTCCGGCTCAGTTGGTGAGATATCAGGTGAGTGCAGGAGCTGAACATCAGTGTAGAGCTGCAGCAGTTTGAGCTGAGACGTGCATAACTGCAGCAGTGATTCGTCCACAGCTTCAGGGTCTGACGGAAAGATCGAATTATGACAACAAAATTATATGGGAGCAAAAAATCAAAACACAACATTAACTTTGTAAAGTATTGTCTATATATATACAGAAACAGTCATCAATTTAGACACACCTCCTTTTTGCAGAACTGACAATAAACAATCCACCACCCAAATAACACTTGTTCTGTGGTGGTCATGACCAATAGAGAACCGAGAACCAACAGGGGACTAACAAAAACAAAGAACACAGATGACTACAGATTATTAATGTAAATGTCCATCTATATGGTAAGTGGACGAAATGGATCATGGAGCAAGAAGAGGTGTGTCCAAACTTTAGACTGACACTGTGTATGTATGTATGTGTGTGTATGTGTGTGTATGTGTGTGCATTCTATGGGCAACCACATTCAGTACAAGGCCCTGATTAAGGAGAAAGGTGCAGGGAAAACATTGAATCTGACCACTAGGTGGCCAAGGTTTTGCATTAAAATGTACATTCAGATTTCAATAAGAGGATTTTTAGCTGTTTATTATATTTGAAAAGCCTCACCTTGTTCTTTTAAACTGGATAATAAGGTTTGGGTGACATTGATGAGACATGAGACTGGGGCATTTTTATTGGACAACAGAGACTCGAGCGCCTGTCAGAAAACAAAATAAAGATGATTTTCTTGTATTACCAGTATCAGTTATTTGCACAGTTCAGGAGGAACGCGCAGAAAATGTCTCTAAGCATCTGCATACACGAGAGAGAGATAGTTTACCTGCTTTTTAACTGCAGGGTGTTTAATCTCCATCAGAACACTCTGTGCCTCACTGTCCAGAAGAGCTGTCAATTAAGGTCAGGATCAAAAAATAGGAGGGAAAAAGACCTTTGTTTACCCCACCCCAGAATCAAATCCCAAATATATCTGAAAAATGACATTATGTTAAAAATTCTATGCTTTACCTGGGTCAATATCATGGCTTCTCAGTAGAGCAGCTAGTCTCTTGAGTAAGTGCATGTCTTTGGCTCGCTCGCTCTTCTTGTCACTGTAACAATGAGGTTGACATGACACTAATACAGTTGTCCCTTTAGTAGCAGTACCATCTTATATACAGCCTCTCAGTGACTGACATTTTTAATCAGAGGTCAAACACAGACTCACAGAGCCTCTTATTTAAAACACAGAGCAGCTACATATATATATATATAAAATAGTTATATTCGCACCAACCATCACAAACAATGAAATAAATTTATACAACATGACTTTACCATCCTTGGCATGGTTGTTACTGTGAGGTGTTTATGTATTTTTAAAACATTGAATTTCAAACACACAGGGTATGGTAACAGACACACACAGAGGGCGATCAGAGAAATGTACAGCACATTAAACGTTGAGCTGTATGTACTACATTGTTGAACATCTTCAATTAAGCGTACTTAATAAAGATGGTCCTCATTAATCACTTATGTTTCTAATAAAAGTCATTATTGCTCTGAATGGTCTTAAATATTATAATATTTCGTTATTATTTCAATAATAACACAGCTGAGGGGTTCCGCTGTCATATTTGGTCTGTACCTGAGAGCCAGATGGAATGGTATGGTGATAGAACGCAAAACTCCATTCACAGGGTCAAACAGACAGACCTGCTGCGTGTACAAGTGCCACCCCTGACTGGTTACACTGTTTAGCCCCATTAACCTGAACCCTGGATACAACAACCTGAAAGAAGCACACATGGTTTGGTGACATCAGTTTTGTGATCATGTCTGGAATTATATGAATAAATAAGTGGACAAACATGCCCTCAACGTATCTGTGAAGATACAGAATTACACACATAACACTGAAGTTTACAACATCAAGCTTCTTTTATTATTTATTCTATATCTTTAAGTAGACAAGGTGATGTATTTCTTACGTGCAGTGTTTGCCTACAGTGAAGGCTCCAACGCGGGGGCCGTGCTGAGTACCCCACACCTCCAGGATGCCCCTCCTGGGGGCATAAATAACCAGGAACTGGGCACATCGGCGTGGCATGGAGGGTGAATTTGCTATTTCTCTTTCTCCACGACCCTCGTAAACCTGAACCCAGCCCAGCTGGGCATCTCGGTAACCTGGAAACAAACACTCATCAATCGCACGGCCAGAAGCAGGTCACACACAACCACACACACATTATTCTCGCTCACCCTTCCACATGCGAATGGCGATGCCGCGGGCTACGTCCAGCAGAGTCACTCTGCCAAAGTCATCCGTGACTCCTGCCATTGTGTTGCATGGCGACAGACATATGGACTCTCCATGACGACGGGAATCCGGCAGACCAAACCTGAGGAATATTATATGAACAAAACTTATAAAAAAATATATATGAACACAGTAACTTTGACTTTAGCGTGACTGTTAGTGCCAGATCTGATGATAGTTCAGGTCATAAGTTGTAACTTTTATTTTGATTGTGAGTTTTTCCCTCATCACATTAGAACCTTGAGCAGCCCAAACTGCTTTAATGATGAAAGTAGGAAAACAGACAAACCGAACAGGCAGGGGTGTGGCAGGCTCCACCTTAGGCTTCTGTTTTTGTGCTGGTTCCTCTTCTGTTTTGTTCCTGTTCCACCCCAACCATCCACTGACAGAAAGAATATCTTATTTAAACTATATTTATTTAATTTATATTGTCTTTGCACTCAAACACATTCAGATCCACTGACCTAGCAGCACTGAACAGTGCCGAAGTAAGCTTGCTGGCTACAGCAAAAGCCACATGAGAAAGCAATGGTTGAGAACTACCCTGAAAGAGAAAGACAGAGAGAGAGATACCATAAGAGAGCAAGCAAACTGTTCCTGAAAACACATTATTTACAGTACAACTTGTTTTGAAAAGAAGGAGACACACCCACACACACACACCCCTGCAGGCACATGGGCACACACATGCTTTTGGTCAGGAGTCCAGTTTAAAGTGGTTTACCTCCACAGCGTAGAAGAAGCCGGTGAATGGGCCGCCCCCTACTGTTATATACTGACTCATGGCAGGAGGGCCACCTTTTACTGATGCATGAAAACCCCCCAGAATCGAGGCATTTTTCATTTGATCGAAGACGTTTAGCGTCATGATACCTGAAGCACACACAGGAGTACAGAGTGTTAAACATGGACACTGAAGAAGAATTCTCACAGTTCTCTAAAGATGCACTTCCAGACGTCCCCACCTACACTGCTGTGGTCCACGATGGCGTCCATGTCCTGTAACCCCCACTTCTTATAGGCCAGTGGGGGGGGCTGTGTTACATCGCTACCTGCTGCAGTAGCTGCAAAAGAAAAAACAAACAAGAAAAGACGTTTAATTACAAAAAATTGAAGGAGTTAAAATATACTCTAACCCACTCTCTCCTCTGACACATAAACACACGCAGACAGACACACACAGTCAGACACGAGGACAGTCGGACACGAGGACAGTCGGACACACCTCTTGCAACCTGATTCCTGCAGGCGCGCAAAGACTGAAACAGACTGAAGCCGTCGATGGTCACCAGAGCTGCTGAATACAGGATACTTAACTCCTCGTGCTGTAATACAAACTCTTGTCAGCACAGGGTTAAAGATTCTCTAAACTTAATGTAACCTAATAAGATATAGAATTATAAGTATATCTATAAACCATGCTGTGTGAACCTGTTCAGTGACGGCAGGATGGCGTGGGATCTCATACGTTCGACACTTCAGCTTGAGAACCGGATCTTCATTCAGGAGCTGAGCCAAGAGGAGAACCCCATTCTACATACACACACACACACACACACACACACACACAATGTACACAAAGGCACAAAATGTTGTCTATGAATCAAATTTTGTTGAAATGAATAAGTAAGCTGGGTGGAGTTTCCATGTTCTCCCCGTGTCTGCGTGGGTTTTCTCCGGGTTTTCCGGTTTCCTCCCACAGTCCAAAAACATGGAACAAGTTAATTGAATTCTCAAAATTGCCCGCTATAGAGTGTGTGTGTGTGAGTGAGTGTGTGCCCAGCGATGGATTGGCGCCCTGTCCTGGGTCTATCTGCCCAGCGCCTGAGATGTTCTCCCCTGGATGGGCATGGGGAACCCCACCGCGACCCTAATAGAGGATAAGCAGGAGATATTGAATGAATGAATGAATGAATGAATAAGTAAGAGTATTATGATTTGTAAATTGCACGAATCAAAAGTTTGGCACCTCTGTGTAAAAGCGAACATATCCAGAGCTGAACCCCACAACGATACAGGTCCAGTCTGGACGCCCTGTGGAACTCCTAAAGTTACACACATATTAAAGCTTAAAGAACAATAGCATGTGACTGCTTAATATTTGACAAAGTGTGTGTATGTGTGTGTGTGTATACTGTTCACACCTTTTTTGGCTGGCAAGTGGAATGCAAATAACACTGGTCACATGTTCTCTGCAAAAAAATAAAATTATGACATCACTAATGCTGTGATGCTTAAGAAGGTGGATATGAAGTTTAAAGTAAAGTTAAAGTTGAAGGCAGTAAATAAAATAGCAGTCCATCTCAGGACAGACACACAGACAGTTTTACACTTAGTGTCCTCAGTGTTTAGAGCTCACCCCTCTTCGGCGCTCAGCGTTCCACTCCAGCTCACGGCCAACGTCATCTCCTCCTTTCCGGTGCTATCCGTCTGCCACTTGGCTGCAACATTACAATGAGGATCCATCAGTCACTTACTTAAGACGGACATTCTGTCTAGTTCAAATTTATGTAAAACTACCGGCGAGAAATGCAGCCTTGTGCTCCCGTGCAACAACCAGCAGGTCGGAACAGGGAGACAGAGCCAGCGCACATTCCTGCAGCCACAGTACACTGTTTTGTTGAACATCTTCCTCGATCTATCAGACAATATTAAAGACATGGTCAGCACAAAAGCATTTGATTCAAATGTCGCAATGTAGCTTCGTTTAAGAACGATATAAAAATAAAAATAAAAAAAACACACAGACCGCAGTTCCATCTTCCTTGTTGTCCGAGGTTTCCCATGAGCCCCAGTCTGAGTCGTCCCAAGTTAACTCATTTTCTACAGAGAGAAAGTGACTTAAGTGACTTAAACAGAGACAAACTTGGAGCTTTGTTAGACACTTTTAATGCAGAACATCAATCTCATTCTGTTTTTAAAACTTTAAAAGATTCACAATAACTAAAATTTAGTCTTTCCTTTTAGTCATTTAGCATCATTAATCGGATATAAATGTCCTTTTAGTCATCCAGCGGAGGATTTTATACAAGATGACTTACAGTCGAGCGAACATTAGAAGTTAAGTCAGTAAGTTAGGAAGCAGAAAACGCTGACTTTTTGTCCATCCGGTCCGCATGTGAAATGTGTGGCGTCTTTACAGTACAGATATTACTGAAGGGCATTGTACCGTTTAGCAGTGATGTTGAAATAGGAATTAAACAAATGATCACTTTTGCAATTAAATGTAGAGCGTTGTATTGACAATATTGTCATGATGACATTCATATAAAATATGTATCATGCCAGAACTTTTGACCAAGTGGTATAAATCACAGGGAACAAAAAAAAAAATACACTTGTTCATTTACTTTGTTCTTGCAGGGAAGACTTCATTGTCTTTTATGTGTATATGAATATGTACTTTATTTTGTGGTAAAATAATATTTAGTGTGTGCGTTGCCTTTTTAAACACATAAGAATCTGTGCATTGTTCCTGTATATTTCTGGCACTAAGACCCATCCTCCACCTAACCAATGCCCTATACATAAATGACTGTTATAAAGGTCACACTGGTGGCAGTACTAATTACCCCTTGCAATTGTACATACATCATACAGCAGAAGACCATTCAGAATCCTGGCTAAGTGGAGAAGAGAAGGTGGTGCTCCTGTAACATTTATCTTTTTATTTTTTTAAAACTATTCTTTCTCTACCCCGTTTAAATGTCCTTGTACATGATGACTCATTCAGTAAAGGGCAGATACATGCGTGTGTCTTTCTCTTGGCCCCAGTCACTGCAGTGCTGCAGAACACACGTCACTGCTTCTAATGTCCTTAAGAGTGAGAGAGCACCTGTAACGGGTATCAAATAAAACCCCTGCACCAACGTTCAGTGCTAATAGTGTGCAGATTGTAATGAACAGTACGAATGAAAGGATAACTGATAATTGATTAGTACTTCATTTATTTCAATCAGTCAGGTGCAGATGACTCACAAGCTCATACATGTTGGTATTGAGACACCAACACATTACAACTACAGGAGCATGACATCCCATATTCATTCATTCATTATCTTCCGCTTTATTATATACTAGGGACATCCCGTATTAAAATAGTTAATGCTTTTTGAGACTTCAACAGCAGTGAGAAGGATTTCTACGGTTTGGAGTGTGTGAATTCTTACCCCCTTAGACAAAAGAGCCTTAGTGAGGTCAGACACTGGGGTTGAACAGGAGGGCCTGATTCTATAGGCTGTGCTTTGTGCACCAGGGTATGACCATGTTGGAAAAAAAAATTGTCGCCCCCACATTGTACCCACAAATTGGAGGAATACAATTGTTAAAAATGCATGACCACATGATTTTTATAGACCTGTGGCAATGGGTTAGATAGAAATGACTGAAGCACCAGGCTTCAGTGAGAACCTTAAACCCTGGGTTGCTGGGTTTTAATAATAGGCACAGGGGAAGCATGAGAGTAATTTGGGAATAATTTGGAGAAAAAAAACTGAAACTTAAGATGAGTGGTGGGAAGCGCCCACCTATATTAGAACATAACAACCCCTAATTTGGGTTGGTATGTTCTATGGAGAGAACATACCAACATTACTCAGCCCATGTGCCATGTAAGTATCACACAATGCAAAACAGGATGACATTAGAGCACAGTGCACTGCCAGAAAGATGAGATCACTTGAAACACATTTAGAAGTGAATCAAATGAGTCATAAGAACTCGATTCACATCTGCACTCCATGTTCAAGAGTCGTTTCAGTAAATTGATTCCTAACGGGCACAGATATGTGTTTCAGAATTGACGTTGTTCTTTTATGTACCTTTTTAATTGGCATATAAATAAATAATTATATATGGTGTTACTGAAGGAGAGGATTCTGTCTGCACCTCAGAAACCCACTGAACAGATGTTAGCGGTGTTTGGAGGTCCAGACATGAACACTGTTAGTTTACCCGTTTGCTCCTTGTTGTTGTCAGTGGCGTCTGAAGACTTCTGATTGTTGAGAAGAAAATCCCGAACTTGTTTGAGGTCGTGGACGCGGCAGTAATCCAGCAGACAGCAGGACATCCTGGATTAATCACCAGCTTTAGCCTGCAGCTAATCAGCAGCTAACGTAACATTAATAAACAGTCACAGTTAATCAGGGAGCGCGGGGCGTGTCGCAAACCTTATTAAAAAAAGATTTGAAGACGTATCTTCCAAAAAACACGCTTTATATTCTCACAAAAACACAGCGTACGTGTTCCACTGCTGCGTTGCTCTGTTTGGGTGACACATCTGCAGCCGAAAAGGCAGCGCTCTAAATCCCACCTTGCTCCCTATAATCGCACACTACTTAGTGTGCACTAGTGACGCATTTTCAGCAAACGGTGTAGTGTGCTATGGCGTTTGGTGACATGGAATTAAACGCTTCAGCTGCACTGTTCGCATTTAAACATCGCCCTCTGCTGATCTGGCGGCAGAATGATTTACAGGTAACTAGATAAAGGGCGGGCGGCACGGTGGCTTAGTGGTTGAGCATGTTCTCCTCTTAGCACTAGGGATTCCCGGTTCGAATCCCCATCTGGGTGGAGTTTCCATGTTCTCTCCGTGTCTGCGTGGGTTTCCTTTGGGTTCTCCGGTTTCCTTACACAGTCCAAAAACATGGATCAAGTCAATTGAGTTCTCCAAATTGCCCCATATAGAGTGTCTGTGTGAGTGAGTGTGTGCCCAGCGATAGATGTCCTGGGTCTATCTGCCCAGCGCCCGAGACGTTCTCCCCTGGATGGGCATGGGGAACCACCCCCCCCCCCCGCGACCCCAATAGAGGATAAAGCGGAAGATAAGGGATGGATGGATGGATAAAAGGCGACGAATCGCTTGTTTCTTTTGTTTTTCATCGTATACTTTTTTTTTGTAAATTAATGCTCATGCAAGTAAGAGGCGAGGGATACGACAGAAAACACACAAGTTGCATTTGTTATAAATTTGTTGAAATCACGATAAAAAGACAACACTATCATTCTGATGGTATAATAAAATGTTAAACAGCCACTATATTTTGAACACTTCCATTTTATTAGTTCTAACATGCAGATGCACTTGCACATTGATGTAGTCCATTTTATTCTTATTTCATTTGTTAGTACCATTTACCTCGTTTACCTGATGGTCTGCACTCACTCATCCCCCACAACATGTACTTTTTGGGTGGTGGACGATTCTCAGTGCTGCAGTGGTACTGACAGCAGAGTGGCAGAGTGTCTGTGTGGCACTGAAACAAGTGGATCAGACACAGCAACGGGCCACTAAAATTGTCTATCCATTAGCATCCAGTAGGCGGCGTCCTTTGAGCATTTATGAATTAAATGATGACTAACACAAACTGAAACCAATAGGCTGCAGTTTTTTTTTTTTTACATGTACAATAAAGTGGATAAAAAAACGTCACCAGCACTAACTTGTTGTTGGAACAAATAAAACAAATATAATTATTTTTTAAAAATTGAATTAAAATTTAATATTTATAATATTTAGATAAAGAAACAAAAAAAATGGTCCATAATAAATACTACAGATATTGTTGATATTTGTTACAAACAAAAACAATAAGGAAATCACATTAAAAAATAAGAGTCCGTTTGATTTGTTACTTCCATTTATTAAATTCAAAGAATGTCAAACCCACTGGTACAAATCTCAAAGCTGTGTTTTAACGCGTCCCAAAATCCAATCATTAAGGGGTGTAAACAAAACACAAATTAACTAATTAAAAAAAATCAAATCATTGAGGCATCACTCACCAAAAATGAAATAAAAAGATGATTCTCATTGCATCACAACTGTTAACCTATTAATTAATTCCTGCATCATCAAAACCCCTCGAAATTTAAACCAAACACAATCAAATTCTGTAAAAAGGAACCTACTTTTTTCTTACAATGACATAGTGCACAGCAGGGGGCGTCATCACTACATTCCCCACAACATACCACCTTCTATTAAAGTGTCATGTCCACCACCAGCAGCTTCAACATCTCAAAGCGCACAACAACAATTCCAACACCAAGTACATTCAACGTGTGGGATTTGGGTAAAACCCAGAGAAACGTAGAAAAAACTAAATAAAGTAGTGGTACCATTCGTTGTTGGCAGATTCAGTGTAAACAATTACTGTGCTTCAAACCCCCTGGTTTTGGTCCCTTTTATGGAAACACCCCCCGATTTAATGAAATTACAATCCCTTTGCAAAACGAGTGAAAGTTGAAGTTGTCCTGTGCTTCCTTCAACACACGTGCAGTGAAGATTCTTAATCTAGCAGCCCCACCCCTCAGACATGAGCACTGATGCTGTGAAGTGCCCAGTCATGCTGATGGCACCAACTGACACTCAAACGGTCCCCTGTGCTTGTGCATTAGACACTGTGACACTCCAATGCCCAACACAGTGACAGTTTGGGGGGGTTAGTTTGTTTGCAAATACCAATGAGCTTTAGTGCTACTGCTAATTCTAACACACATGAGTTTCATTAAGTAGTAGTTTAACTCAAACCAACAGCCTGGGTGGCAGCATCAATACATTATAGCATCGTGATTCTTTTCCGTACAATATTTTATCGACATGGCTGTCAAGACTCAGCATAGTTATCTGATTAATATCACTTTACAATATTGACATAAGCCTTGGTCACAAAAGCAGTTTGTGTTACTCAGAAAAATAGATGGGGCTGGAAAAATGGTGACGCTGTCGTTGCAATTTCGAGCAAAATAAACATAACACAGTGATATTTTCACCAAAGACACATCATCAGATCCAATATTCTGACTGACTGGGAAATGGTCCAGGTTCCATGACACTACTGTATCATCGCCTCTTTGGCAAGTCCCACCTAAACAACTGAAACACTGCGTACATCCACGCCCACCTCCCAACACCGCTTTGTTTCTTCGTAATGCATGTTATAGGGTTGCACTACAGACTAATGTTACCAACTCATTAATAAGAACATCAATAATCCACATGACAGCATGACACACTGTTGTGTTACTATGAACATATACGCAATACTGTATTTACGAATCATTCCTATTTGAATGCAGAGAAAATCAAAGCAAACGGCTGAAAATCCTTATAACGAACAAGCAAACCTTTAAGAAAATGTTTTCCTTCACGTCAGTCAAGAGCAGCGTAATATGTTACAATTTCAAAATGCTAAAGCTTTATGTAGCGAAATCCATTTGCCTCTCGCTCTCTCTTATCTACAGCTAGTTTGCCTAGTTAATGTGTCAGCACTGCTGCATTGCTGTCTATGACACGGTTATCGTAGTGTGTATATAAAGACTGCTGGACAATAAAGCATGCAGCGTTAAAGCTAATAAGAGGAAGTAGAGAACGACATAACCAAATAAAGACAAGAAATATAATACACTTTAATTCGCAGTGAAATATCTAATGATTTTTTCCTTAAACGTACCGACTGATACAAGACCGGTTTGGCTGATTAAGGTAAATAAACTAATGGGTTTAAATCACCTTGACTACGGAAAGTGTTCAACTGTGGTCAGCACATGGTGGAACTGCATGGGTTTGGATTACAGACACAGAGTGTGAAACATGGGCATCACATACATGGCACCGACTACAAACAGACGACATGAGCTCCGTGGTTTATAGCCAGAGAGATCATTTTTTACTGTGTGAAACCAAAGTCACACATCAAACAAATCAGGATTTATAGAGAAAAAGAAATCTGGTGCAAATCTTATTTCTCGTACTTTTTTTCCTCTCGTCTTGTGTTATTCCCTCCTTTTACTGGTAGGTGGATTAAAAAAAAAGTACAGAGGCTTAGCCTTATAAATAGACTACATTGTGTGTGTGGAATAGTGGAAAGGTTTACAAGTGTGAGTCGTGAATCCGAGAGGAAATGCAAGGGCATGGCATCAAAACTGCGCAGACACAAAGATCCCCATCTGAAAATCCCTCTAAAGCATCCATTTAATTATTATTAATATGATTATTAAAAATACCATCAAACAGGCAGAGCGACATAAAGAATGTGGGTATCACCTGGTGACAGAAAAAATGTATGTACAGCAACATTAAGAAAAAAAAAAAAGGGAGCGATGAAGGGGTCACCGTCAACTGCGTCGCCCCCAAAGCTGCAGACGGAGGAGGGGAGGTTGTGTAGATGAACGACATTGGCCGCTCACCTCTTCTTTGGAGCTTGTGTGGTGCGAGGGGGTGTGACAGGACGGCCAGAGTTGACACCGCCATACTGATACTTGGCCTTTTTCTCTGAAGGCTTCAAGATCTAACAGAGAAGAAGTGATTAGAGACCGGTTACCTGATTCACCATACTGCCATCTGTATCTAAACATCTGAAAACAAGCACCACATCTATACTAAAGGTGCTTTCATATGCAAGACACTAGCCATTCTCTCATAATCCTTATAAAAAAGTACACTAATTGTAGAGGGTTTAGGGACTGTTGCCGTTTTAAGGGAAATTATAATCAGTCCAGACACAAATATACACAAATGTTTAAATACTGCAGGATTTAACCATGTGCAATCTCACCACTAGACACCACTATATCCAACACAATACACATTCATTGAATGAGAGCCGAACAATATATCAAATTGTTATCATCATGATTAAATACATCATGATTTATTTCTCTGAACATAAGGTCAATAATGGTAGCACTGAAAAACAATAATCAACTTCAAGTGTGACCATATAGAGACCTATGTAAATAATCTCATGTAATTGGATTACAGGAGTTTCCATGTTCTCCCCGTGTCTGCGTGGGTTTCCTCCGGGTTCTCCGGTTTCCTCCCACAGTCCAAAAACATGGATCAAGTCAATTGAATTCTCCAAATTGCCCCATATAGAGTGTGTATGTGTGAGTGTGTGCCTAGCGATGGATTGGCACCATGTCCTGGGTCTATCTAGTCTATTTGCCCAGCGCCCAAAACGTTCTCCCCTGGATGGGGATGGGGAACCGCACTGCGACACTAATAGAGGATAAAGTGATAGGAGATAATGAATGAATGAATTGGATTACATTGTGCATTATGTTAATGCTAATATATAATCTTAAAATTTACCATGATAAAACAAATGATGCAGTGCACTTAATCGGGGTTTTACCTGAAATGAGCACATGAGGGACTCGTCGACGCTCATCATGCCCCCGGCGTTGTCGAACTCGCCGCAGTAATTTGGTGCCGAGAACAGAGTGACCAGCTGTCGCTTTGCAAAGAACTCGTAACCATCCTCCACCACCTTCAGAAACGCGACAGAACCACGTGTCCTCCTGTTAGTTCTACATCATGCATCAGTCAAAATGAACTTTATCTGTGACTTTTTACAAGCTGCATAAAACCGAGACCTGATGTGCTCTGCAGATAAGATCCAGATCGTGGCGATTCAGGAACTTGCTGACCACATCAGGGCCGAAGGTGAAGGACACACCCCGGTCGTTCTCTCCCCAACCCTGCACATCCTTATCAGGGTCTGACCACAACAGATCACACAGCAAACCTACAGAGTGACAGGAGGACAATTTATGAAATAAAACTGTAAGGATTGTGGGTTTCACCTACAGCATACTCAACTGCTTTACGATTTTTTATTCTAATGTCTTCCCCTTGTTGTAATTAACATGAGCATACGAACACAATCATACAACAAACACACCTGTGTCAGGGACATCCGTGGGCCTCATGATCCGCCGGATCTGCTCCATCGACTGCAGGTCAGGAGACAGACCTGTAAAGAGAAATTAATATAAAACACACTGCCAACAAAAGTACAACTAAAAGTGCAATATTCAAAAGAATGGATTCTAATCAATTGTTTAATAATCTGATTTGAAACAAACTAATTAATTAACAGAAAATAATTGTTGCAGATATAAATATAAATATAATATAAAAGTATAGTACTGCACTTGTTTTGGTGACTACATGATACACTAAACAATACTATCCAGCAATGCTTCATTGTACAATTCAAGGTCAACCCTATAAAGATTTATGATTTCAGAGGTGTGCGGTTTGTCTTCACCTCCATGGCAACAAAAGATCTTCTCATCAATGATGGCAGCAATTGGCAGACAGTTAAAGCAGTCGGTGAAGGTTTTCCAGAGCTTTATGTTGAACCGGCGCTTACCTACAACATACAACCCACTCACTTTAATTCATGTTTATTACACAACAGGTGGATATTCTATGTACAAACATAAAAAAACAAGCTCATTAGACACAAATCCTCTTAAAACACATGGGACTCACATTCATCATAGAAGCCGTAGATGCGATTGATGGAGGCACATTCATGATTGCCTCTAAGAAGAAAAAAGTTCTCGGGGTATTTAATCTTGTAGGCCAGCAGGAGGCAGATGGTCTCGAGGGACTGCTTGCCCCGGTCCACGTAATCCCCCAGAAAAAGGTAATTTGCCTCAGGAGGAAACCCACCATATTCAAACAGCCTCAGCAGGTCGGTGTACTGACCATGGATATCACCTGCAGGAAGAGAAACAGAAACCAGTTTAATGAAGTCCACTATGGTGGACTCAAGTATTGAACCACAAGCCTTAATCCTAAAAATCTAACTGCCTTACACCCTAAACACCAAGCTACCAAGCCAGGTTTAATCATACAGTGGACCTACATTTACATTTGGTCATTTAGCAGACACTTTTTTATCCAAAGCGACTTATAAGGTGAGCACAGGGTTAACCACAGCATCCCTGGAACCATGAGGGTTAAGGGTCTTGCTCAAGGACCCACATTGGTAACTTCAGTGGACCTGGGATTTGAACCCCCAACCTTTAGCTTGATAGCCCAACACCCTAACCACTGAGCTACCGCACCCTTACCACGACCTGGATTACAATCTCAGGTCTAGTTTCCTCCAAAAGTGTTCATAGAGTTGAAACCATGGCTTTAGTGGCTCAAGTCCCTTTACACCAAACCTCTCCTTTTTTGGACCTAGATACATAATGTGCTTGATTATAGACACCTGTGGCAATGAGACTGAATAAAACACTGAAGTATATTTATTAAAACGTGTGTCCGAATACTTTTCTCCGTGTGTCTCATACAAACAATGTATAAATGTCGACTGTGATTTGTAGCGGCTTCGTGAGACTTTAAAAGCTTCTGTCCTGATTCTGTGCTGTCTATTTATAACTTGCTCTAGTTACACACACACACACACACACACACACACACACACACACATACGCATCATTAAAAAAAAGCCAAACAAGATTCATTTTCTTTAAAGAAATTTTAAAAAATGCTTTGCTGTAACATCTGAAAAATTCAGAGTATTAAACGCTCATCACATCTCACTCACATGTATAATCAATGAGCTTAACATTATCTCTGCCCTTAAGACCTTCAAAGCAACAGTTACTTCACTTTCTTCTTATAAACAGGACAGAACAAAATATATATAAAATATGTAATATAAATAAATTGCTTTTTAACAGTAACTGTATAAATAAAAACAACCATAAAGCTTAAATAAGGTATAATTTATTTAGAAATAATTATATTTTGAACCGTCCCATCTGGTAAAGTGTAATAATTTTACAGATTAATATGCAGCCCCAGAGTCTTGTGCATGTTTAATGCTTGCAGTGTGTTATATAACTGATGGTTGGCATGGCTGACTGTGGGTTTTCTATGCTCGCTGGGCAACTGGCTGAAGAAATGTCTTAAAGTGGGAGGACAAACTATTTCTGTAAGCAGACTGGGTGATGCGTGGGTCCAAAAGAGTTTGTGTGTGTGTTTATGAGGGTGTGGCAGGTCAGAGAGCGTAAAGAACCACAAAGAGTGCAGAGAGAAATCCAGAGAGAGGAGGAAGGAGAAACGAGGACAGAGTGCCAAAGATCAACAACCAGCGAGGGAGGACGGGAATAAAGCAGTGGAAAGAAAAGATAGAGGGAGGAAAGGTCCTTCTAACTGAGAGAGACGATAGAAAGAAAGTGAAGTGATGCCATTACTGAATTCTGTGGGGTGTTTTTTGTTTTGTGTGTTGATATAAAAGTGCAACACATTTTTAATTTAGAATGAAAGATCTCCGTTCCTAAAAATAAAAATCAACAGATCCCTTTATTACTTTACAGGAGGTCATTTTGTAAAGGCTGTTAATCAAAGTGACTTAAAGCATCCCAAGGGGCCACTTTGGTATCTTTAGTGGAATCGGGATTTAAACCCAAGACCTTCACACTGATAGTTACACACCCTAACCTCTGAGCTTTAAATCAGATTCACATCCAATATAGAACTAAAGTTTTAAATATGTAATTAATAAACAGATGCTTTTGATTTTAGATTACACAAAATTTATATATTATTTTGTGAGAAAATAAAACTTGGCTGAGTGACTGATGCAGATGTTAGTACACTGAAATTCGTAAAGCAGAAGAAACTTAAACACCACAGATAACTGAGTGAATAATAAGTGAACTGGCTGCAAGCTGCAGCACCTCTGGATTCCCTTGCTTTGGGCGTGTACTTGTACATTGAGACAGTATGTTCTCTCGCGTGAGTTTGGCATGTTAGGTCATTTTAAACAGTGTTTTGGCAGCTGATGGTGATGTAGAAATGCAGGTTACTACAAGAAATAAGAAATGATTAACAATTTTCTACACAAGTATTCACTGGTGTGAAGCATTTTAGAAAAGCTTTAAAGTGAAGTAAGTTAAAACAACATGGCATCAATATTTTAGAGAGAAAGCAGTGTGTGTGTGTGTGAGGGGGGGGGGTTTAACAACACTGATGGGATTACCGCATATTTTAAGTGGTGCCTCCAGTTCCAGCAGGATTGGCTGGCTGAGGAAGATCTCTCTGGATTTGATGCACAAGCCTCTGACCTCGGCCTCCGTCATCTGAACAATCTTCCCCGGACGACATCCTCGCACTGGATGAATGAGAGAGAGCAAGAGAGGGGGGGGGGGGGGTAAAAGAGAAAGGATGAGGGGGTGAAAGTAAAAGCAGGAGAGAGGATGTGTAAAAGTGAGAGACGAATAAAAAGAAACAGAATGAAAGAAAACGAGTTGGGTCAGAACTCTCTACACGGTACCTCATTATGATATCAGATCTTTTTAGTATATTTTAATAGGATGTGTTAATTTAAGGTTCAAACATCAGACCCATCTGTTCCCTCATTCTACCTCAAGGGCACCACAGTATATTTGTGCTTTAGGAGATATGTGTGATGTCATAATGCTCCTGCTCACATTGTTCAGGTTTTTAAATAATTATTAAGAAGATTATTTATTAAATCCATTATATTAACTGCTAAATTCCTAAGAACCGTATGGAATAACAATGAATAATAATAATAATATGAAATAATGAACAGAACCATATGGAATAACATAATGAATAATAATATTAATAATAATAATAATAAATAGAACCGTATGGAATAACGGACCCACTACACGAGACAGAACATCATAAAAGGATAAGGTTTATTACATAATGAAGAAAATGCATAAGCCACTAACGACATCAGTTCATAAGGTACCTCGAATGGCATGTGCCACTTTTATCATCACGCCCTTGTGCTCTCTAAAGCCTAAAGCAGCAGGAGCGCGGGATCTATGGCAAATTACTTCTCACTCACTTTCACCCCTTTTCATGGATTAATGAGGCTCAGTCCCCTGCTCTCCATGCAAGGCGGCCAGCATTACGGCATGTTTTTGGAATGTGGGAGGAAATCAGTGTCCCTTAAGAAAACTCAAGCAGACATAGGAGGACAGCCAGATTTCACATAGGACCCTTGTTTGCCCCGCTGCTGCAAATCAGGGCCTTCTTGCTGTGAGCTACTGCACCACCCCTGCACCCCAAAAACACAACATTTACTACAATTATATATTTTTTATATAATTTATTTACACATTTGGATTATGACAGTAATGTACACAAGCTGTGGATGTGAGTCGTCCGCATTCATTTGGGCGTATGATGGCTGTAATAGACACGATCAGCGTTCCAATGCACAGCAGATCGGGACCTTAGATACTCAGCATGGGTTACTCCGGGATCAAAACAAAACGATTTCAGTCCAAAACCTACGACACTCCTCACAGTCAACCGACCTCCCAGATACAGCCCGCCGTACTGTATAATCACCCAGCTCATGATATAATCCCTGAGAATGAGGTTCAGTGCCTCACGCCGTTTTTAATCCCGACAGTTCTGAGGACCAGAGTCCGAGCTACGAAAACACACATGATGTCATACTTCAAATCTAAAGTTACCGCCTCGTTCGCCACAGTGCAGCACAAGACGCGCAACAAACGCGGCTTTTCACGACAATTTCCAACTCTAATTCGACAAGAAGGGACTTAAATGCTGCATAAAATCTCCATTTTTGCCATTTGGTAACGCAGATGCTATGCTAACCATCGCGGCTGTTTACAAACACAAACCAGCAAACGATCAACGCCGTCAAAACGACGAGCTCGACACTGAAGCACGCATTTTCCTCACGTTACCGTCGTGTAATAAACATAGGCACAAATAATATCAACACTGCGACATGTTTCCAGATATGAAATGGCCAAACATCGAAACACGGCTCACCCTCCAAAAGTCGAGAGATAAGGCTGTCAACGTTCAACTCGCCCTCCGCCATCTTCTCCTTCTCTGTTCTGGTGTGTTACGTTTCTGACCGACAGAGGGCGCTGGTTGACAAAACTCAATTTGTTAACTAACACCGACCGCTAGGTGGCGCATTTACCGCAATACCGTTTAGGGATTCGACTGTTTAATTTAATCAATCGCAGCTAATGAGTTTAAAATCACAAAGCCAGCAAAATTCAACAAAATAGTAAATTAAAAAATAAAAAAAAAAATAAAAAGCAAAAAGTATATATTATTGACGGTTTTAAATTTTGTTTGAATTACTCAGTCAGTAAAATGCTACTATGGCTACAATAATATGTGCATGAGGTCTAAATAAGCCCATAATATGGATAAACTTATTAAAACATCACCACATATGTATACAATAAACGATGTAAAAATAAATTTTGGGCAACTGTTTGTGAGTTTTACAAACATGGCCCAAATTTCTGTCTAAAGCTTCTGGAGGAAGCTTCTCAGAGAAATGTAAGCGCTGCAAGGGGAATCAGCGTCAAAGAAACATC
Organism: Corydoras maculifer; assembly: GCA_019802435.1. Taxonomy (NCBI): domain Eukaryota; kingdom Metazoa; phylum Chordata; class Actinopteri; order Siluriformes; family Callichthyidae; genus Corydoras; species Corydoras maculifer. The sequence goes on along the minus strand of JAFMOD010000191.1, from coordinate 2,807,195 downwards.
CTAAAAACACCTGTAGGTTTTAAATGCAGATGTCTGTTTGATTCAAATAGTGTCAAAGTGTGCTTCATTTCTACATATTACATTTTTACATACAACAATAAGCCGCTTATTTAATTAACAGCCCAAACATATCACTATGGATGTTCCTTTAATTACTTTATTCTTATGAGTTGAGAGACATTGTACATTCAAAATTCTTCAGTTTCAGTTTACAGCTTTTGTTCTACACAACTGATCTGCACTGAATCAAGATTTTCTTTTCTCTGCTTCTTTCTTCTATATCTGCAGTGGAGACCAAGCCAGGTAATAGCAGCACCAACCACTGCTCCAGCTACAGCCATCAGGGCAGCTTCCCATGATGCTACAGAACTGGAGGGTTTGAGCATTGCAGGTTCAGATGGTGTTAGGTCAAAACTGTTGACCATGGTAAAGATGAAGGGGTTTTCCTGATAGGATAAAAAATATATATAGGTATGGTTTGTTACTGACAATTTACTGAAATTGTTTTTATCCTGGGGCGGCACGGTGGCTTAGTGGTTAGCACGTTCGCCTCTCAGCGCTAGGGATTCCCGGTTCGAATCCCCAGCTGGGTGGAGTTTCCATGTTCTCCCCGTGTCTGCGTGGGTTTCCTTTGGGTTCTCTGGTTTCCTCCCACAGTCCAAAAACATGGATCAAGTTAATTTAATTCTCAAAATTGCCCCATTTAGAGTGTGTCTGTGTGAGTGAGTGTGTGCCCAGCGATGGATTGGCGCCCTGTCCTGGGTCTATCTGCCCAGCGCCCAAGACGTTCTCCCCTGGATGGGCATAGGGAACCCCACCGCGACCCTAATAGAGGATAAGCTGGAGATAATGAATGAATGTTTTTATCCTCCAAAATATCCCCTTCTGAACATAGTGGGAACCTGAAATAGTGACACCTAGTGTTGAGGTTACAAGAAAAGAAAAATCATGTAAAAAAAAAAAATTCATTATTTCTGTTAAGTAGAAAACTACAGAAGAGGGGATAATTTGTGGGACAAAACAAACAATTTTTTTATCCATCTTAAAAAGTTCCAACCAATCACTCCAATCACTGTCCAATCCACCCACAAAACCAAATCTATTCAACAACTTATTCATCCATCCATTTGGGTCATACAGTACCTCAGTGGGACAGTGAATCTTTCTTCTGTCATGAGTGAAGTTATTGTACGTCTGCTTACTGCCCACTGGCTCCAACTGGCACAATGAAGAAAAAAGTAAATATTTAACAAAAGTAAAATCAGTAAATTTGTTGCAGATAAAACTTTATACATAATAAACCTAATATGTAAAATAGCACATTAAAAAAACATGTGCGTATGTAGTACGGATAGTCATTGTGAGACAATGCTTCACTCACCATGTTGTTCCAAAGTGCAATGGCCATCTCCGCATGACCACGCTCACTAAAGTGGAAACAGTCTTTTGAGAAGTAGCTCAGGTCTGGCTGGTTGTCCTGCAGGAGTAATAACTGTGTTAATGTGTTACGGGCAGATAATGAACAAAAATCATTTGAACAAATTAGAACAGCTGGACAAAATGTTATTGTAAAAAAACAAAGGGAAGCAGGTGCAGGTGAGAATGATTTTAATTGTACAGTCCATCAAATTTATTATTTTCATCAGAGTAGCTGTCATCTGTGTGAAAACAACGTTTAAACACATCACAGAAATGACAGTGGCAAGGTCAAAACAGGTGTGGGCTACAATATGGCAGATTATTACACAAGACCATGTCAGGGCCATGTGACTGAAACCAAATTACACTGCATTTATATTGATCTTATGAGATTGTTTCATGTCAGGTGGAATGGAAATCACATGTAAGACTGGGAAATATGATGTGCTTTTAAGGTAAACAATTACACACTATAGAATAATAGAATAATGAGATACATGCAATCTACCTTCAGTAGAGGTCATCATTAAAGAGCTTTTCTGAGACATATATCTGAAAATACTGATGGAAAATAGTGCATTTTTTGTGTGTATGTGGCTATTCACAGCGCTGTAGACACTCACCTCATCCACTGGAATGGCAGTGTTCTGGAAAAAGGGCTGCAGGACTACAGCAAAGTCTTCCCTGCTCTCATAGTGACTTCCAAATACAAGTCTCTCTGTTTCCGTCTGTCACAAAATAGTATTATCCTCACACAGAGAAACTCCTGCACACACATACATCATGTACGCTCTTCTTGGCTAAAAGGTTAAGGATGCCTTCACGTGGATATCCTTCATACATTTGTTTTGGGGTCAATTCTGAGGTGGCTTAAGACTCATGTGTTAACAACAGTTAGCTGCACCAAAGTAACATTCAACTCAAACAGTAGGATTATGTAAGGATCTAATTAAGACAATATCTGCATCCTGTGACTAATTATTTATCCTGAATAAACATAATGACCTGGAACTCTCGATTGATCCTCTTCATCTCAGCCAGCTCATTTGAGTTCTCAGCTGGGCGCAAGAAACACGGACACAGGGTCCTGCGTCACACAAACCCTTGTTAACACAGGACTACCACATCATCAAACATGTGATGTACACATTGGCTGTTTTATTTACGGCTGGAGGATGGTGCATCCGGCAGTGTTTGACTTTATTTGGCGCAGGTTCTCGATCTGAAAGATCTCCACAAAATTGATCAGCACTCTGGGTACCTACACAAACGACAACACAAACACACTGTCACATTCATGAGAACATGCTACAAGATTCAGCTTCCTATATGATACCTTTAAACCCACCTCATCATACAGGATGTCCAACGCGTCTCTGATGTGCCCTATATAATTTTTTGGAGAAAAAGAGTCCTAAAAAATAAGAAATTCAAAGATAATTAGCCATGACTTTATTATGGCAAACAATCAGTTTATTTTGAATGTGTAACGATGTTCTAATTTACGTACCCGGTCTTGGCAATACTGGCACAGGTCATTACCTCCAATAAACAGAGTCACCAACTTCCAGTCCTGCTCAAAGTCCACTTTCTGCAACAACGACACATTAACCATACTTATTCAAAATAAAATGTCTTCAGATTTAACCAGTTTGATGATAAAGAAAAATGTTATGTTTAATTGCTTTGCATTTATTATTAACTGAGTCATGCATGATTAAGTATTTTTAAGTAGTACTTAAAAAAAGCAAAACTACAAAAAACCTGTTAGTTCTATTTTTTTTTACTATTATCTCTATTCCTATTAATATTTGCTCTGTCCCCAGATGCACAAAAAAAAAAACAGTGGAAAAATTATGCATACAGTTCAGCTGGTTTACTTTACTTACTGACTCTCACCTGTATGTCTCTTTGGATAAAAGTATCTTCTAAATGACTAAATGTCATATTTACATCATAATTACAGTTAACAAATGTTTATTAAATGTATTCAATAGAAATATTAATATAAGAGTGAAACTAGCAGAAACTTGCCATGTTGTTTTTTAGTTCCTCCACTAGATCTCTGACTTGTCCAGGTATATTACTGTAAAAAGATGTCATACAGAGTTTATAAAGGTGTCTGTATTTTTAATATGTTGTAAACTAACGGGATGCATGACTCACTGCGCTTTGGCGCCGCTCACTGCCATATTTAATCCATTGGGCCTCTTGCTGCAGCCTTGAGAAAAACCTAACACTCTTGGGTTAAACTTCTTTAGGATGTCTGCATTAAAATGAGCAAGAAATCAAGTCATATTTAGCAAACGCCAACTAAAAGAAGAGTAATCACAAAGCTTCTGAAAGCTGCACGTGCAGATGTGCAGAGGTGTGTTATTATTTTTCAGTTCATTTCATTAAATTTTGGTCAAAATCCTTAAATCCAGAATCACTTACATTGACCTAAGAATGTTGGTCTGTAATTTGAAAATCTAATAAATTATTAAGATAACAGGATATTACAAATCTTTAAAAAGATAGACTGATATTAAAGTGTAACATTTATACTTACTTGGTAGAGTAGTGACAGTCTCTAGAGTTTTATCACCTCCAATGCTATGAATTAAACAAACATCAGTTATTAAAATACAAAGGACGATAATACCAGTCTTTTTTTTTTTTTTAAATAAAATTTTTGGTTAATTAGTGATTTTGTAACTCGGTAATAGAATAAACAGATGCAAGTTTGGAAACCATGACTTTAGTGTTAATGTTGTCTATAATAACACTAAATGACATTTTCCCACCTCCAGGCCACGCCCCTCTCCTCATTAGGAAGCTCCATGATGTTTTTGGCTTTGGCTCCGAACCCGGCCTAAACCAAACACAGAGCATAGTTATAAAGTTAATTAACATTAATTGACTAATTGATAAAAAATTTATTTCTATACAACCACATAACTACACTCTTACAGTAAGTGAGTCTCCAATAGCAGCAACCACCTTAATGTCACCTGGTCGCAACTTGTGAACTATAAAATACAAATGAACTAATATAGATAAAGAGAAAACAGACAAATGGACAGCTCTCTGTCTTTATTTTGTCTTACCCGACAGAGGAATGGTCTCCGATGGTACCGTACGTTCACAAGTGAAGTCACTGCCCCAGTCCTGCAAACGAAACACTTATATTAAGACAAAATTAACAGGCTTTATTGTAAAAACAGTAATGAAGAGTTCGGCCTGAAACGAGGGGTAAATCAGAGGGCAGTAAAAGCTACTTACTGAGTTCAAAGACAGCGTGGGTGTGGGTACAGTTTCTGAAATACTGTTCCAATAGGTAGCAAAATAAGGATTGCTCTGAATAACAAAACAAATACTTATTACAGCATGTAATAATATTTATATTACAGTATGTTAAGAGTAAAATAAGACCTCAATGTAATTTTCATTAAACATAAATGCAATATGCACATTTGTATATCAGTTTTAATCAGTATGTCAAATATATATTAAAAGCCTCACTTCAGAAGGACAATTCATAGAAATTCCCTCCATAAAGTCCACAGAGGTGGTTTTATCGTTTGGTGGCTCCAACTATAGAAACAGAAACAGATACAGCTACAATACGAAGACTGGAAACTACTTAAAATAAAGAATTTCTTTATTTGTTAAGCATAAGATAGTAAAAGCCTCAATACTAACTAAAAACAGAAAAATAAATAGAAAGATGCATGGAGTGGAATGGAAATGAAAAAATGCATTTGCAATAATTTAGATTTTTAGGTACGGGCAAAAAAATATTACACTCTATTTTTAATGGATGTTTTAATGCAATGATTGGTGGGGAAATGGTGGTGTGCAGAAACACAGCTCTGGTGTGGTTGATGGAGCGTAATGGGTTTACAGTCTGAATTATTTTCCAATTAGTGACATATCAAATGCAATAGTTAAATAAAAATCAGAATAGCCTGAAATTTCCTTTTTTTTATGTAGCATAAGTAGTACAAGACTCCTTAAGCTTAACTGTTTTTGAAATAATACATTTTTTATACATTGTGTGTGTGTATATATATATATATATATATATATATATATATATATATATATATATATATACACACACACATGTGGTTTTGGCCTACCATGTTGTTCCAGAGTGCACGGGCCATTAGTGTATGAGATTTCTGACTGAGATGGAAACAGTCACCAGCAAAGTAGGAGCGATCAGGTTTTCCATCCTGAAAAGTGTCAACAATAGTAAGTGAATTTCCCGGGCACAAGTGTGAATATAAGTTTGAACATTTTTCATCCACAGAATGCCATGTTAATTAATTATAACAACGACAACATTTTATTTTAATTATTTGTAAAACTTGATCTCAAATGTTTAGTTTAATAATAAAGATGTTTTCTTTGTATCAGTTACTGTGTAATTGTCTGAAATAATACAGATAAATCTGGTATAAACATTAACTCACAGGTTAAATAAACCCAGCATCTTTAGTGTTCTTACCGGCAACACTGGGAGGGTCACATTTCGAAAAAATGGTTGTAGGACAACAGTGAAATCAGAGCGCCTATTATACCTGCCAGAGTCCACCAGCTTTCTCATTGAAACCTAAAATAACCACACACATAATCATCATTATCAGCCATACACAATACTGCATGCTAATAATAATAATAACCAAGCTATGATAACTGTGCAAGATTCTATTAGTTTATTAATTTTTTAATTAATACCTACCTACCTGGTCTGTTTACAGCTTTTAAACACTTTAAAATAAAATCACAGCTTTAATGCCTGACTAATATGAAAGTATTCATTCATTCTTCAGCCATCTGCCACATGAGATATCACGGCAGCATGATGATACTTACAGTGAGCATGTTCTACAAACCTGATAAGCCTCATTAAATTCTATGAGTGCCTGCAGGTCTGCTGAACCTTCTTCAGGATTCACCACACAAGGACAAATATTCCTAAAGCAGCAACACAGAAGAATTAAACATGTACATGTAAAGCAGACAGCTCTGAAATTACAGTTGAACTAACTTTTGTATGAACAATATTTAAACGTTGTGTTGGAGGCCAAACTGATCTATTGACAATTAAACATTGATTTATTCCAAATTTTTAGCTTCACAAATGCATTAAATTACAGAACCAAATATTGATCAGGTGTGAAAAGCTGACTCATATCAGTTACACTGACTCATAATTTGCTGCTGAATTTTAAAGGTGAAAGTGGTTTGCATTTACTGACTTGATAAACCAGGTGGGACAACCGAGGCTGGGGTCCTGGTGCAGCAGTCGAAGTGGAACAATGTGCAAAAGTTCCACCAGGTTAACGAAGGCACGGGGCACCTATGCAGGAGGAAGGAGCTGTTAATGGTCCAGATCTTAAAAACAAACTGCAATTGAATATACCTTTATATATTTTTATAAATATCTAGATGTAACACATTTAACTCCTGCAAATGTAAACATCCAGTATACCATTATACATCCTCTGCATTCCAAAAGTTCTTATACCTCTGTCTGCAAGATATCCAAAGTTTCACGAATGCGGTTGGAAAAGTTGTCGGCAGAGTAAAAGTCCTTAGCAAACAAAAAAAAGGGTAAGAAAAATTACTCTAATGTAATGAATGAATATAAAAAGTTTACTGCGTAATCCAAATCACAATCTGAACCTTGTCTGCACAGAATTCACACAGATCATTTCCACCGATGAAGATAGTGATCACCTTCCAATCATTTTGAAAATCAATGCGCTTTAAGACAGAGATAAAAAAAAACATGAGTCTGCAAGCAAATTATGACAACATAAACATTATTCAGTGGATTATTGAGGAGTTAAATGTCGAGACAGCATCAGTGGCTGTTATCAGACAGTAATGTTACACATGATACAGTCATGTCTTCAGTTTATTTATGTGGGAGAAAACTGGAGGACCAGAAGTAAGCACCAACTGCTGCACCATCAAGTTACCCTATTACTATAACTATAACTACTAAACATCTAGAATCTATTACTTAGTGCTAATGTGTTCAAATCAGTAATACTCCATGATTTGGTGGATCACAGTACAGCGAGATACGAGCTGTGTGTATCTTGCGATAATCTTATCTTACCGGATCATTCTTCATTCTAGAGATAAGAGTTTGTGCCTGAGAGGGTAAATCTCTGAAATGGAAAACAAACATACTGTATTATTTACATTAAATGCAAATAAATTAAATTTATTTTAATTTTTAATCACTGACAGTTGGTTCCAAATGTCTGCATTTCGTCAGAGATTTCTTTATTGTTCTGCAAATTCTATTTGACATTTTAATATTAACGATTGACAATAAAAAAAAATGCTTCTTTAAATGATAAGTGATGATACTGACTTGCTTTCAGCCCCTGCTACAGCCTGGTTGAGAAAAGCCCTCTCTGTTGTGGCTTTGCCTGTCCCGGTTGAATAACCAGCAAGTGAAGGGTTAAACTGCCTCAGGATGTCTGAACAGAGTAACACAAATATCAGATTGGTTTTAATGATGACTACAGAACAATGCAGGACTTAAAGGGCTGTGTAGCATGTCAATATTTTTTAACATACTTGCTAATGTGGTCACAGAGGAGAGACTCCCATCACCTCCGACACTTTAGGAAAAGCAACCAGACAATTATACATAAGTAATAATTCCTGGATTATTTAAGACTTTAGTAAGTAATTGGATCATGTGACCGGTCTACCTCCATGACAAACCACGATATTCTGTTATGACACCCAGGAGATTGTTCGTCTTTGCACCCACTCCATTTCCCGCCTGTTTTAAACACAAGTAAAAACATATATTGCCAGAAGCCTTTCACTGATTACAATCAGAATTCCAATTCATGTGAAAGGCAGTAAAGCTTCTCTACATCAAAGTTTTTTCTTTGTTTTAAGGAAGTTGTAGATTATGTCATTTAACGATCCAAACTAATTTATAGTATTTAAACCCATACGTCAGATTCCACATGCCATATTATGGTCTGCAGGTGTTTGGAGTGAACATAGTTATGAAAGTGGTGTAAATCTAAACAGGAACTCACCGTCAGTGAGTCGCCCAAAGATGCTACCACTTTGATATCTGCAGGTCGAAGAGCATGGACTACAGAGCAAAGAAAAATATAATGAACTGCATGTACCATAAAATTATGGGATGTGAAGTTTGGGTGTTTTTATTCTACCTGAGGTGGGAATGGTGGGAGATGGGTTTGTATCGGTACATGGCATATCAGTGC
>JAFMOD010000191.1:2781207-2798314 GCA_019802435.1 Corydoras maculifer | reverse complement strand
TATTGTATATTCAGCTAAAACAAGGAGAATTAGGTCATCACCATGTAATGAACAGATCCAAATGAAATAGGTTTTTTTTACGTTTATTGCACATTTACATAAAGTTATCTGTTATTACCTGTTTTAGCGCAACAGCATTATCATCACAAGCACATAACTCTTAAGCAATGTTTAACATGATGGGATGTGTACCTCTGTGTAGGTACAATGACAGTTGAAGGAGAAGGATCAAATACCTGATTTTTAAACATAACCAATCACAAACTATTTTTAAATAAGTATTTATAAACCCTAAAAAATGATGTTCTAAAAGATATTAATAAACAGTGTAATACAGTAAAGATTAAAGTACCTGCAACCTGGCTGTAAGCGTAGCTCTCTCCAGTTTGTACCAACTATGTGTTTTAAACTCTTCATCATACTGACATTCACATAATCTGCAATGTACACAGAATTACACTGACTGTGTGAAGGAAAGTCTGTTTATAAAACTTACAACCAAAAAGATAGAAATTAAAAATTGACCTGTTTTTGGAAGGAATGGCATCAGCTTGATTTCCCCAAACCAAGACGTGAACCAGAGCATTTTTCAGCTAAAGCAAAAAAAAAAAAAAAAAGAAAAGTCAGAGATAAAAAATGCAATGTTAAAAAAACGTGCAGTCTCATGATCATTTACCTTGTTATGAAGTTTGTCTAGTGCCTCCTCCACTCTGCGAACTGTTGTGTCAACTGATAAACTGATCTGAAGTACAAAGAGTAAATACTGTTTATGTGATATTGTTGGACGAGTGGCTGTATTATAAGAAGTAGATGACAGGGGTAATAAGCTTTCAGACCTGTTCTGGACAGAGACAGAGCTCATCTACAGACACAAACAAAAGAACCAGCTTCCACTGAGAAGAAAGACGCGCAGCAATAAGCAAAAGACAAATCAGAGAACGTGTACAGAATATTACAATAATAACAATAATGAATAAGCAAAATACTTTTGGTTAAATGGGTTAATGAATAACACCTCAATACAGGGATCAAGAATTAACATGTGACTTACAAACCTATATATAAGCTCAAAGTAGGTTTGAGGTGTTTATTTGCCAAAAAACGGAAGTCTAAATATATCCTTAAAGTTTGTTTGGATCTTAATTTTAATTTTTGTAATTGTTACTTTGAGTTTTGTCACACTCAGCCACTAATACACCAATAGCTGAGCTTTTAAACTTCATCTTACCTCATTATGGTCAAGACGCAGTGCGAGCTGATCAACATCCTCCAGCAAACTTTTGCTTTATAACACAAAAGACAAGTTACTGGTATTTGTAACATGTGTGTTATATGTGATTGTGCTATAGTAGTAGTAGTTGTGGTGGTGGTGTCTGTAATAGTAGTAGTACCTCTCTTCTGGTAGCCCGTTTCCATATTCTGGTATCACTATGGCCACATTAGGATTGAAGGTGGATAAAATCTCTGTATGAGAGAAATTTGATTTGAGATTTGAAATATACATATATAATAACAGTTAAAAAAAAAAAAAAGAACATCTACTGACACATTTTTAATTTATACTGACAGCACAAGTCATAGCATTAAAAACACTAAATCTGTGTCAGAATTTAATACACAGATATTAAAAACCATGCAGAGTGTATGAGTGTTTGTAATTGTGTGTTTGTATGTATGTGTGTGTGTGTCCTATCCAAATCAAATTAATATACAGAAAGTGCTAACTTGTAACTATCTATTTGATAAATAAATGATTAAGACCTATATTAAAAAATGCATTCATTAAGTAATTTCAAAAATCCCTTAAAGAGCTGACACTAGCTAAATCCGCATACTCATATATGACACCCAGTAGGTTATAGTGTTGGTTGTGTTAATCTCTGCTGTAATCGCTGACCTTGAACATGTAGATTATAATAACTGATTAGATCTGACTTAGATCTCTTAGATAAACATCTACTGTCTACATAAAAAACATCGTATAAGTCATATTTACATAAAAACTTATGTAAAAGCCATATAAATTGAGTCAACTGTTATCTACATTGAAGGTAAAAAGTGCCCAAGAGAAGTTTATGATGCGTGAAACAGGAAAGGTGTAGGAACAGAAATAAGGACTCACCAGACAACTCACTCAGTAATGAAGATTCAACAGACCTGCAGCAACTAATGAATGATTGGCAAAGAACATTGTATGCTGATGTAATATATAACATGATAAAATGCAATATTAATATATTTGCTCTTTATTGGCTATATATACAAATCTTTTCTGCTCATCATGATTAAACACACTGGTATTCTGTGTTACCTCATTCTATTAACTCAAGAGTGTCTGTTTTTTGTTGACTCTCATCAAAAAGTCATGTTTCCTTGCACAGAATTAGAGTTTTTCTTTAATGCATCAAAATCATTTAAAATATAAAGCCATTTAATTGACATGTCTTTAATAAATTCTGACATTATGTTCTAGAAATATATTTTATGGACAGCTAGAGAGATATCATCAACTTCTACTCGTCTAGGAAGTTTTTAAAGGTTATCGCTTAGAACTTTCTGGCCAATCACCCAAAGGAGGATTTTCTGAGGTTATACACCCATGTTATACAGAAAGGCCATTCTAGTTTGTCCCAAAGATAAACAGTGGGTCAGGACTCTGTGTGGGACAGTCAGGTTCTTTCATGACAGACTAATGTCTTTAAGGACATTGCATGTGTATTAAGGTTCACTCATTTAAACTGAGCCCAAAGATTAAGGGTATTAAGTTCAAAATGCACGGATATTACACACCTGTGGCAAGGAACAAATTGAACACCTGAATTCAATGATTAAAAAGCGTGTCTCGATATTTCTGTTCATAAAGTCAAAATATGACTTTGTGTCATATTTTGTTTATTTCTATAATCAGCCTAATAATATTTTTAAACCCAAGCCTGTAACTAAATCATTATGACAGTCGTACCTGGACAGACCGATGGCAGACAGTACAGAAATATCCTCAGGCCTCAGGGAGTGAACTGTCATATAAACAAAATCCAGATTTATGTACATTAGTCAGACTGTTAGTTAGAATGATTAGACTGTAAGTTAGTTATAATGTATTATATAATAAATATTGTTGTCTCACCAGATGAGGGGTGAGGGGATGAAGAGCCTGGTTCAGTCCCGGTCTCTGGAAATGTAACCAACACATGAAATTATTTTAATCTCAATCATCCGCACATGTTATAAACTGTGGGTTTTTAGTAAGCGTAAGGTAGAAGTCAGTATACAAATTATGTATATACTAAATGTATATACATAATGTTCATGGGAACAGAAAATCCTCCTCATAGATCATTCACACAGTCAGATCTAAAACATGCATTTTGGATAATGAGTTAAATGACAGTTCTGTACTTTGCAGCTTTAATGGGTTTTGTGTTTATTATTCAACACATGAGAGGGGACTCGCAGATCTTCTATAGAAATATAGAAGAAGAAGAAATATTTATAAAACATATCAGATATGTCAATGCCCTCTGTGCTGTTCGCTTCAGCATAACATCCTTTATTAGCTTTTACTGATCCTACATAGCCACTTAGTTCTGATAGAACTCTGAATGAGGCTATCGTTTTACAGCTGATTGTAAATCTTAAACACTTCGTAGCTGTAGCTTAGTATGAATGACGGTCCTTGTAGGACCAGCTTTAGCCAATAAAGTACACGTTAATGCAATTAAATACTCTGGCGGCATTCAAATGTCTGTTGTTGCTGCAGCTTCTCATTAATGACAAGTTACTTTTAAAAACCTAACAACACTATAAATAACTTTATGAAAAAATGAATATTTTTATATTTTTCAGTTTTGAAACAAGTGAGCCTATACACCTGATGTAAAACAATAGACCTATGAATTATGCAGTCTTAATAAAAATACATCAATTATAGTAAGACAGCATGAATAACTGCCTGACATGAAATATACATAGAATTAAAACAATAAAGAAGTGTATAGTGCATTGTATGGGGTAAATATCAACCTAGTAAACATAATAATAATGATACTATAATTCATAATTAATATAGGGTTATGACAGTAAGTATGCTTTATTCAGTAGAAAGAGTAAAATACCTGAGTGTGCAGAGTTTAGAAGCATCAGCACAAGCAGTGGAGTGAAAGTAACCGTGGCTTTTTTCCCCATGATGGAGTGTTTTTATCTTTTCACCTGCACATCTGCTACTTACCAATGCTGCCATTCCATTATAAACCCCCGTACTTTGGGTACCACCCCCATGTTGCGTGTGCATGTAAAAAGGGATAATGCTGTTGTACTTTAAAAGGTTTCATAAATATTTAATGATGGTAATTTAGAGAATTTATAGCACCAGCTTTACATCTTTCACAAGTTCAAGGTAAGAATAATTTTAGCAAATTGAGGTTATGTAAGCTGATGAAGCATGCACATACATCATCATTCATGCAACAAGTAAATGTAAAACTTTAATCAAAGTTCATTTAAAAGATGAAGTTAAAAATTAACACTCTCTTCTTAGTGCTTGCAGATTCAGCAGTTTGCAGATCCTATGTTTAATTTCAGGGTGGGGTAAAAAAAGTACATTCTTTCAAAAGAAAATTAAATTGTTTACTCCAAATTATATATACTTTTAGCGTGATATATATATATATATATATATATATATATATATATATATATATACATATATATAAGTTTTACCTGAAATTATGGTGGCGTAAATGAATTAAAGGCTACAATTGAAATGACTAAATGGAGTTTATTGTATGAAAATTCATTAATTCATCTCCCGCTTTATCCTCTATTAGGGTCGCGGTGGGGTTCCCCATGCCCATCCAGGGGAGAACGTCTCGAGCGCTGGGCAGATAGACCCAGGACAGGGCGCCAATCCATCGCTGGGCACACACTCACTCAAACACACTCTACATGGGGCAATTTTGGAGAATTCAATTAACTTGATCCATGTTTTTGGACTGTGGGAGGAAACCGGAGAACCCGGAGGAAACCCACGCGGACACGGGGAGAACATGGAAACTCCACCCAGATGGGGATTTGAACCGGGAATCTCTAGCGCTGAGAAGCGAACGTGCTAAACACTAAGCCACCGTGCCGCCCTTGTATGAAAATACTCATTAAAATAAATATTATATGATGGGATTTTTGTTCTAATTGAATATCCAATTACAAAGTTGCGTATTTCTACTGATTAAATAAAATTCACTAAAAGAAACAGAACAAAATAAGAGAAATCCTGTACTTTTGTCGATAGGGCATGTGCAGAACTCTTACCAGTAGATGGCGCTCCACGTCTAAAATATAGTGAACAAACATCTAGTTGCCAGATTATTTATAATTGATTAAATACAATAAATTTGAAGTAAACAATTAAATTTTCTTTTGAAAGAATGTACTTTTTTTTACCCCACCCTGAAATGAATGTCAGGATCTTTTTAAAGTGAAGAACGAAGCAGAAGATTTTTTCAGATTTAGACTTTTGCACATCTTCCCGCATTTTACTTTGTCGCCGAATAACAATCTGCATCAGTCGCTTTAGAGATTCTATTAAACGGGCAGCGTGATTAAATGAAGCACGGTGTGCATCCCGTTAGATGGCGCCTCGAGACAAGGAGGACGCGACTGCGCGCGCTCCCACACACACACACACACACACACACACACACACACACTCCTGATCCGCAGGTGCCGAGAGGAGATGATATGAAGCAGAGGTGGAGGAGGAGCGGCGGAGTCTGAGCCTGAGTCCGCTCCATCCATCCATCCATTCGTTCAGCCATCCCTCTCACAGTCCGCCAGCATCCACAGAGAGAGAGAGAGAGAGAGAGAGGGGGGAAATGGAGAGATTGGAGGGAAAACAAAAGCTACCGAAGCAATTTAAACAAAAAACATATTAAAGAAAAAGAAGAAGAGGAAGAAGGTGGTTGATCAGAAGACGGAACAGAACATCAGGAGTAAAGAAAGTAATAAGAAGAGCTGACAGATAAGGAGACAGAAACGTGGCCATGGCCGGGGGCCGCAGGGGGCTGGTGGCCCCCCAAAACACTTTTTTGGAGAACATAGTAAGAAGATCGAACGGTAAGCTGCGCGGGCGCGCACACGCGCGCACACACACACGCACACACACACACACACACACACACACACCTTCTGGTTAATATCATAGAGATTCATTTAGTTTGTTTCATTAAGATCCCAAAGAGTTTCTGCTGACTTTTTATACTGAATGTGTATTAAAATAATAATGCGGCTCAACACAAACATGAAACGAACCCTTAAGTTTTTTTTTTAATTATTATTAATAATTTCTGAATAAGTTCTCATGCACGTGCATGTGTTATACTATAGCGTTGCTTACAGTCGTTATTCGCGTTTTTCGGTTACACTTATCAGTTCAGTCTTTTGTTAAATCAGAGAATTCAATGTCATGTTGTGTATATATTTCATTCAGAAAAAAATGTATGTAAAGTTTTTTTGTAACTATAATGCTGGTGTTAAAAGCTCCTCATAAAGTGTTAGTACTGATACGGTGTGATGTCAGATTATCCTTAATTAAAACGTGTTATTTAAAAAATAATACTAAAAAAGTTAATTTAGATTTCAAAACGTCATTTTTATTTTGACAATAAATACATTGTTCAATAAAGGAGGGTCACAGCTGAAATTAAAATTCAATAAAACTTTCCAATTTTAGAAACCTGCACTGGTGGAATCTAAAATCCACCCCAGAGCTGCAGTGAGACATTTTTATAGATCCAACATGTACAAATGTATTGGGACACACCACTTTGTTATGGGTGTAAAATATCAAGCTCTTAGAAGACAGTTTAGGGAAGGCCATTTTCTGCTCATAGCATAAAGCAGGGTTAAAGAAAAACATGGAACAACTGAAGTGAGCATACACAGAACCCTAAACTTTACCTCTTCAAACACCATCGGGATGAACTAGAACTAAAATTGAAAGCCAGGTCCTCTCATCCAACATCAGTACCCAATGTTACAAGTGCTTTTCTGTAAAATACACAGATAGTTTAGTTAGAGCTGCGAAGGAGGATCAACTTAAACTAAAACACCTTAAACGCTGGTGTAAAATGTAAGTGTCATACTTTTAATATTGTGTACCGGGTTAATACAGAGGAAGCATAAATACAAGAAGCTTTTCTAAAAAAAAGTTTTTAAAAAAAGGAAAAACCTTTAAAACTAAAAGAGATAGATATAACTAAACAATACCAGTCAAAAGTTTGGCCACACCCCCTTCTTGCTCCGTTGTCTATTTTCTCCACTTACCATATAGATGAACTATGTAGTTTTACAATTACAGACTGTAGTAAATCTGTTTTCTTTATTTGTTAGTCCCCTGTTGGTTCCCTGCTCTCTATTAGTCAGGATCATCACAGAACAGCTATCATTTGGGTGGTGGATTGTTTATTGTCAGTTCATTGTGCAGTAACACTGATGTGGTGAGGGGGTTTTAGTGCAGCAGTGCTGCTGTAGTTTAATTTAAACACCTCAGTGACACTGCTGGGATAGGAATAATGCACCATACAAATAAATATGCTCTGTGGTACTACTATTGGGGTTCTGGCTATTAGAGAACAGAGTACATAGTAAGCTCTGTAGTCCACAAACTGATGGACTACAGTCTGGAATTGTAGAACTACAAAGTTAATCTTTTCAGATAGTGGAAGTGTGAACATGGACAATAAGTGGAGCAAAAAGGGGCTGTGTCCAAACTTTTGATTGGTAAATTATATTTAAAATTAAATTTTTAATTTTATACAAGTTTTTTTTTATTTTATTTTGCATGACAGCAACACGCTTTCTTATTGTAATTTATTGAAAGACTTAAGAAAGTCACATGAAAGTTTATTAAAACACCTAAAAAAACAGTTTCTGACATTTATTTTGACATGAATTTGTTTAGAATGTCTTTGTGATGAAGTTCAGACTTTGTTTCAGTTCGTTGTAATATAAAGGTATTCCTATTAATAGAAATATCTTTGGTGGATGATGGATCACTGATGCCATGTCTCACTGGTTTGGATATGGGACAGTGTGTCAATATGTGACTACGATTGTGTAGTACGTCACATATGAGCTTTAACAAAACTCTTCCATCTGCAGTTGGCCAGGCTACCACGAGACAGCTGGAGTTGGATCATGTCTGGTATCAGCGTTGGTTTTGCTGTGCAGTGTTTCTTTAACCCCTGTTTTCTGTTTTAACTTTTCAGTTTGGACATTATCACGTAGACAGACAGGTACAGCCCACATGGTTAACACACTCTCTCTCTCTCCTTATAGCCTTGTTTCCCCTTTACGTTAAATAACTGTGTTCTATACCAATTTGTGTTAATTTACAAATCATAACCATCAACTCTCGTCTACCTTTAATGACTTGAATTATTATTGAGTCATATTTTCATGAATAGAGTGAAAACTCGATACACTTAAATGTATCGACCAGAGCAGACCAGACCAGACCAGAGAGACTGCCATTGTCATTTTGGTATTTTGGTATTTTGGTGCTGATGTGAGACTGATGTGTAAAATAACAAATGTTGGCATGGAACGGTTTGGTTTTATTTCTTTTCCTCCATAGTGCTGATGCTAGCGTGTGTAGTGACATGGCTGTAGTTTAGAATCATCTCGGCTTCCCTGCATTTTCTGTATTTTCTTATTGTAAGTTTTCCTTTAATGAAAAAGATTATTACATTAATTTTTTTTTTGTCATTTGTTTTACTCAATTAATTACTTATGAATTAAATCTCCTGAATTTTAATAGAATACATACCCATTATAACACAGCTGCAAGTGTTGGGTGTAATTTGTAGTTTTAAATAGTGAATATTAAAACCGAATTACAAGGTGGTTAATGAGACATAACACAAGCTTATTGCACTTACAATTTGAAATTGTACTTATATCCCTCATTCTAATTCTTACTGACATCTAACAGATGCACAGTATCATTATCATATAGCAATATTAGTATAGCAACTAATAAATGACTTTGAAATTTAGAGGATGTAATAATTTACAGGAAAATACATATATCATGAGACATATTAGATTCTAAGCTTATTTACCATAAAAGATGATAAAGGTAATTTTTGAAAAACCTTATTTATTTTTGCCAGTAAAAATCCTGCTTATATCCCAAATTCTATATATGGGCATAATGAGGAGCATAGAATGATGCATGATGTTTATTGGCCATGTCTCATAAGAGAGAATTCAAAATTGTGGGATTCACACATTAACAACCTTTACATTATGTACATGCATTCATCACCTATGGAATTCTGCCATAAATGGTATAATGGTAAAAAGATGATACCACAGATTTCTTCGTTTACAGCAACCAGTAAAACCAGTGAAAAAGCTCCTAATTTTGGGAACAGCACTGTTCAGTGTCTTTTTCACAAGTATTGTATTGCTCACCCATGAGTTTGATTTATATGAGCCCTTTTTGCAGAACTGACTTGGAGTTTTTTATGCTGCTCTGTCAGACTAACATTTCTGTATATTTTTTTCTAAAAAAAAAGCACAAAGAAAGTCAATAGCAATTAACACAAACAGGGCTGGAAACTAAAATTTTAATTTTATGCACCTTTAAGCACAGGGTATGCTGGAGTTTATGTTCATTCTTTTATGTCACTGGAGAAAATAGGTTTAAACGATTTGTAGAATGCTTTAAGATGGGACATTCACAAATTGCGCCTGGCTGTTTTTTCTCCATGTCATTTTCTTTTCTTATAGACACAAACTTTGTTTTGGGAAACGCCCAAATTGTGGACTGGCCCATTGTCTACAGCAATGATGGATTCTGCAAACTCTCTGGATACCACCGAGCTGAGGTCATGCAGAAAAGCAGTACCTGCAGGTAGCTGATTGTTAGGATCCAATCAGAATAGACGTGGTTAGTTGCTGTCAGTATGATATTTAGTACATGTATGAGTTCTAAATACTTTCCTCAGTAAGGAAAGTATGAAATGGTGTTAATGGAGATATATATTAAGCCTAGATCCTTACTGTGTGAAGTTTGCATGTTCTCCCTATGTCTGTACGAGTCTCCATAGGGAGCACCGGTTTCCATTCACGGTCCAAAGATATGTCAGATGAACTGCACATTTCAACTTGCCTCATGTACAGGATGCTTTTCTAACTTTTACTCTGTGAGAACTTGGTCTACCACCACCCACAACCCCAAAACAGATGAGCACCTTTAAAAAAAACAATAAATTAGTTAAACATTAAAGTTTTTCCAGTTAAGAGCTGAAAAACTCTGTTAGATGCCCCATTTATGCTCTCATGCTTAAAGATTATTTCATCTAGTCTCATCTCAGTATCTTCCAATTAATCCTATACTAGGGACTAGGGTGGTGGGGGGGGGGATGGTTCCCCGTGCTCATCTAGAGGAGAAGCACTGGGCAGATACACCCAGGACAGGGCACCAATCTATCACTGGGCACATAGACACACATGGATACACTATACAAGGGAAATTTAGAGCAGCCAATTTACCTTGCATCCATGTTTTCGGACTGTGGAATGAATGTGGCTTCCAAATATGCTTTTGGATTGACAGATTCTCAAAGGCTCAAAGTAAATATCCAGCATGTTCAGAACCCAACCTTCCTGAGCGTTTGTCTTTAGTTCATCACCGCATTGACTTCCTGAGCAAAACTTTCTTCCCATGACTGCGTCATCTCCGTTGAAACATCTCTAAAGCAGGATATTCTTGCTGCCTCAGTCTACCTCTCTGAATCTTGTAAAAGATTTATAGTTATCCTTCACAATAAATTGGTGCGCACAGTAAAGGAACACGGTATTGCTGATCGGTTCCTTCTATCAGCAGCTATGTTTTCTCATGATACAAACAGCTTAGCTGCTTTCATGTACGCGAAAGACACAGCGAGATGCAGGGAGGGATAGGGATGTTCTGTTCCGAGATGTCTATAAATAAAGTTTCTCTTTGATCGGTACGCACAGCGCAGTGAGAGTGATGAGTTCGCCTAACGCGGTAGTATGAGTCTAACCTCATGCTTTCCTGAGTGCTGGCAACACAGTTTTAATCCCACACTGTTAGGCTGCAACGCAGGACAATAAAGAACATACATACACACACACACACACACACACACACACACATGTAGTTCTCAAACAAATGTGCGATGGATTGGCCTCCCACCTCAGTGTACCTGCCGCCCCCATGACCCTAGTATAGTATCGGTATAGATATTGAGATAAAATATGACGAATTAAATGATCTGCACTGTGACTCATTGACTTCTAAAGGAGTAAAAGAGGACAGTCTGGAACCTTTATGTGTAACGTTTGTATCCTCTCCCCATACCCATGTGGGTTGCAAACACAGTCTAAGGACATGCATGTCAGGTGAACTGGGGATAACACATTTAAAATAAAAAAATGTTTGTTTATGTGCCTGCCCTGCAATATACTGGTGACCTGACCAGGTGTTTCCCTTCCTTTTACATAAGTGCTGGGATTGACATCATCATTCACTGCTACCTTAATTAGGATTATAATGTTTTACAATTAAATCAATCCATCACTTCAAATTAATGTGTTAATAATTGATGTTGGCTTTTAGAGTCTTATGCAATACTTAAAACATATTACTTTAATATCTTTTATGAGTGCAAACCCCCTCATGTATTATTTAAGTTTCATGTCTAGAAACATTTGCATGATGTAAAGGTGCTGGAGAAAATATGAGAATAAAATATAAATAAAAAAATAAATCAGTGATGTCAGGTGGGAGGACAACCCGGGGTGGAGACGACATGCAGACACCACATAATAGCGACCTTCTGCATGTCCTCCCCGTGCCTGTGCATGCCCATCCTGCAATCCAAAGACAGACTGTTAAGTAAACCTGCTTAATTTCCTCTATGACTAACATTTAAAACGCTAAACATTTAAAAATAGCCCATGAGCAGTCTAGACATTAAACACCAATACCTTTAAAAATTGGTCTCCCGAGATGCATTCGAATGGCAGATATAATCACATGTACTTAGAGCTGTCCACTTGGGATTGGATCAACCAAGATGCATTGTTAACACCGGGTGTGCACAGGATCTGAGTGATGTATAATGTGAGAGCATTTGTAGCATGTAGTAAATGTCCTTATCTAAAGCGAGGTCATTCGATCATACGATCCCGGGAAATCAGATTAGAGTAAGTTGCTTACAGACCCAACAGACTGACGATGCTCGAGGACGAAGCCTGGTTCTCGCCAAACCCATTTAGCACTAATGGTTGGTTTGGGGTTCGTGCAAAGTTTACTGGATGAATTTCCTGTAAAAATTCCAAAAAGATTCTAAAAGGATTTCCTACCTTTTCTCAGTTTTATGTACGGAGAGCTGACAGACAAGGACACGACTGAGAAGGTGCGGCTGACATTTGAGAATTATGAGATGAACTCTTTCGAGATCCTGATGTACAGAAAGAATAGTGAGTACCAAGAAACACACACACACACACACACATACACACACATACACACACATACACACACATACACACACACGGGACAGAGACAGTGAGTTAGGGGCAGGAACAGAGCATTCTCACCATTTTGTTTTATTATGCTGATGTATCTGTGCCAGTGACATGAATATGCATGAGCCCAGGCACTCAGTGCCACACGGTCACTTTAAAGCGCAGAAACAATTTTGCCGATGATTATTTTGCAGCGACAACCCGATGAATCCATGAAACTTTGACAATGGCATATCTTTTGTGATATTTGCAAGCTAAAAACTTTGTACTTTTAACATTTGGGAAAATGCAGCGTGTCTTTTTGCAGGTTTATGCAAATTTCCTCGTGTTCTCCTGCGTCATCACTTCCACAGCTGTCACTCCTTGACCCTTTAGGCCTAATTACAATTTATTGCAATTGTGTATTCGGACAGCTGCTGACACAGCGGGGAACACATATCCCTCGTTGTCTAAAGTCTGGGAAATATCTCTCCATGAACAGAACATACAGGATAAATGTCTTTATATGAGTTTAAAGCAGAGTTCCACAGTTGCCAAACATGACACACAGCTAGAGACATAAACATGGGATCATTAAGGTTCCAAGTCAAATCAGTCAAAAAGTCCTAAATCTCTCAAACATACAGTATATGAACATAAGTATTGGGACACACCTTTGAATTAAAAGCTGTGTACTGCTTTTACACAACCATGTAGTGCAGCTATATTTTAAAAATCATTCTCATCCTGCCTCTTGCACCCTGTGTTTGTGTTTGTTTCTTTATTAGGAACGCCGGTGTGGTTCTTTGTAAAAATTGCCCCCATACGGAATGAACAGGAGAAGGTCGTGCTCTTCCTCTGCACATTTAATGACATTACAGCCTTTAAACAACCAATTGAGGACGACTCATCTAAAGGTATTATTTAAAGTGTTTTTGGGAGGTGTAAAGAGTATAACAAAATCATATAAAATCAGTGTTCACTGGGCAAAACACTGTACACCGGTTGCTTAGTCCATCGCATGGCATTTAGACAAAAGTTAAAAATAAAAATGGCCCATAAGCTTAAGTTGGTACCACATGGGCTTTAGTCTGCAAGTTTAAGGGTCCTTTTTTACACTGAGTCAATTAATTGTGATTTTAGTGCAGAGCTGTTGGATATGTTACGTACTTTTAATAATTAAGTTTATATTTTTTGTGTGTAGGGTGGGGTAAATTTGCACGCCTGACCCGAGCGCTCACCAGCAGCAGAGGGGTTCTGCAGCAACTCCAGCCCACTGTACACAAAGGAGAAAATGTACACAAGCACTCTCGTCTGGCTGAGGTGCAATGCAAGAAACACTGCATTCCTACATTTAAATCTTGTCATTCGTTTCTCACACACAACCGAAGCAACATGTGTTTAATTGACCAACAGCAGTGGAGCCAACAACCTCTATGATTCGATTTAGAGTCTTTGATTAAGCCTAATGTTGCTTGATGTAGGTCTGTAAATAATTAATAAATCCCACCGAGTGTCATAATTAGCAGGCGTGTCCACATACTTTTGTCTATAAGTAAAAGGAAATATTCTCTCTGCCTGTGAAGGTTTTGCAGCTGGGTTCAGACATCCTGCCACAGTACAAGCAGGAGACACCAAAGACGCCGCCGCATATCATCCTGCACTACTGCGCCTTTAAGACCACCTGGGACTGGGTGATCCTCATCCTCACATTCTACACGGCCATCATGGTGCCCTACAACGTTTCGTTCAAGACCAAGCAGAACAACGTGGCCTGGCTGGTGGTGGACAGTGTAATGGACGTTATCTTTTTGGTGGACATCGTGCTCAATTTCCACACCACGTTTGTAGGTCCGGCCGGCGAGGTCATCTCTGACCCCAAGCTTATCCGCATGAACTACCTGAAGACGTGGTTCGTCATCGACCTCCTCTCCTGCCTGCCCTATGATGTCATCAATGCCTTTGAGAATGTCGATGAGGTTAGTGTGTAGAGTTACTTTTTGTTTGAATCATGGTTTGTCATGGTTGAATCATGGAATCACTCCAGGTAGTCCAGTTGTTAACCACATTCCACCGATATGCACTCTAGCGCCCCCTAATGGGAAAAGGTCTGTAATTTATACTATGAAAATAAGCACATTGGAGAACCTAAATAATGTACTATGAGAACAAACAAACTTCTTTTTAAAGTTAATAAGGTAAAATAAATGTAACTTATTTATTTAACAAATAAAGCATGCTGTTCATCTTAGCACACCCCCTAGTGGTTTGGAGGAGTGTGAACAGGCTATGCAGCTTATTAATGTTTGCATTTTTGTTTGTCATTTCTGCATTTACAGGGTTTTCATTTAAACCATCTGTATTCTTTATTTGCAGCATGTTTTTTCTGAATGCTGTGTTTAATTTGCATGTTTTATATTTAAGGAAACTGGTATTTTCACCTGCATTTTACTTTTCCATCTCTTTTGGTCCAAATGTTTATTTAGAATAAAATTGTTGAAGTGTCTGATAACATGGTAACAATCGGTACAACAGCTTTAGAACGTTATTTAATGCATTTTCTTTACAGATATATATAGTCCATGTTCCATGTCTTTCCATGTTATTACAGACACTATGAAGTTGTATGAATTATTCTGAATCTTTAAATATATGACTTTAATGATATTTCAGAAGCTTCTATGGTTTATTGGTGGATTATTAGAACGGCTGCTCCTGGGTGACGTTACTATTTGATAGTATACTGCTAATTCTGTCTTTTGCAATTAAGAGTTAAAGTTAAAGCTCTAAAACTCTATTTAAGTATATTTTGTATATCAAATGATAATGCAGATCAAGTAATGGCTCTAAAACAAATGAGATTTTTCTGCTGTAGCTGATGAAACAGTCTTTGTGACTTTACCTTTGATCTTATACTTATCCACAAATACACACACACACACACATTCTCCACCCACTACGCTGTCACTTTAACTCTTATGCACTTGCATTATCAGTGCATTGTGCATGAATATATGTAGATCATACACACACTTCTCTGTCACATATTTTTAGGCCTACACACAGTCCACCCACTACCTCGTCACTCTTCTCCTTCTGTCTCTCGCACATATGCACAAGTGCTCACACTCGCACGCACACAAGACATTTATTGTTGCCCTCAAGCGTACAGCTCTTCACTGTGCCTGTCATTATTGATTTGGTCAGATCTGTCCTTATTATTTAACATACAGAAACAGCAAGGCTTTCATTACTGCACAAACATCACTTTTAAATATCTTAGGGTTAATGGTGCACTACGTGCTTTTCGTCCAATCAGCCCGCCGGGCTCCTGCAATTTTGCAGGCACCATAGCAACTTTAAATGAAATGCTACCTCGGTTTTCACTTTTTAAAAGAAACAAAATTACTCTAAAAGTACACCACGTTTCAGACAGAATGCAGCATTTCTGCTTCCTAAAAAAGACTTAAATGAAGAAAAAAATATATTATTCATTTTAAAGGTTTGAGGGGTTTTAACTGCAGCTTTAAAGCTTCACTATTTCAAAATGACATGCCCTTCAGTTTGAGCTTATGCTTTCAAGTAGTGTAAATTTGGGTGGCTGTTCCAATTCTAGTTTGGGCCAAAATTCAGACATGGTGTCTGAGCCAAAAAACGAATAGTTGCTTCCTAACATCTGCATTTCATATGAAGATTTCTTTTCCAGCTAAGCTGGATTTGCATCAGATTAAAAAACCACTGATGCACCTCATGTCATCACAGATGATGTTTTTGTAAATTTTCTATTTGTAGCATTTAGTGTTTTTAACTTTGGCACTTAGAATCTCACTTTCAAAAGCAATCTAAGGCACGGGTTTGCTTAAACCACAGATCGTGTTTCCTCTATTATTTGATCCATCCGTTTCTGAAGCAGAAACCTTTAATATTGTATTAAATTCATTTCTTCATGCAGGGCTAGACTGTGTTCACAGACACATGACACATTGTGGTTCAAGCCTTAATCGTATAATTGTATTGTCCTTATATATTGTATATATTATATAATACTGTATATTGCCTTTAAATTAACTGACAATCCTTTAACAAAGTCTGCAAAAAGTGGAAAACTAACCTGCAAGGACTTAACCTTTGTTAAATACTCCGTTATTGTTTTTATATCTTGATGACCTTACCTTACCGTACCAAAAAATAATGGTGGAACCTTCCAGAACAGTGTTACTACATTTTTTGGTCTTATTTTGCCTCTTATTATTAGTTTTTTTTTTTTTTATTCACAGAACAAATTAAGTTTAAAATTAAATAAAAAATATTTTCTTTGTCTAGTAAGTAAGATTTAAGGGAATACAAATATATATATATATACAGTATATTTTAAATTAAATCTAGGTTTTTATTAGATTGTATATATATTGCATCCTATATTAGGGGTTCAGTATGTTGATAGAATTTTGGTCTAAGTCGCTGCTCATTTTTCCTTTTTTGTTCTTATGGTCCATACTCCCTTTTTCTTTTTGCATGTACCCTTACCTGCCTGTGCTTGTTTTTGGGGCAAACATGAAGAACTGGA
>JAFMOD010000191.1:2689499-2780975 GCA_019802435.1 Corydoras maculifer | reverse complement strand
AAAAAAATTGTTGATTCATGTATAACTTTCATTCCACTTCACAATTGTATACCACTTTGTGTTGGTCTTTCACATTAAATTCCAGTGAAATATATTTATGTTTGTGGTTGTAATGTGACAAAATATGGAAAAGTTCAAGGGGTATGAATACTTTTGCAACCCACTGTGTATATATATATATATATATATATATATATATATATATATATATATATATATATATATATATATATATATGCACGTCTTGTGGGGAGACGTATGAGAAACATAAAACAAATAAATAAAGCATTACCCCTATAAATTCTTGTTACCAGGAGTCTCATTGAAATCAAAAGCTGTGTATGTTTGCAAAATTGGAAGGTCAATGGTTAGGGCTTTGGGATATTGATTAGGTAGAGGATGCCAACCATAGGGTTTGCCATGGGGGATCTTTGAGCAGGACCTAGGACTGACACTGCATTCTAGACAAGTTAATATATTCAAAGTAAGGATTTAAATTAAAGCTTTAACTCCAAATCTGTCAATAAGGAAATGGAAAAAAAAAAAAAAAAAAAAAAAAAGAAATTTCCTCAAATAAAATGACCTGTTTTTGATTTCCACGTGCCATGTTCCAATTGTTTTTGCACTGGAATATACACTTTAATGTTGTTCCCATTTGTGTATTAGTCTTTGAAAATCACTGGAGGAATTGATCTGCTAAAATATTCTATATTATATAAGAACTGAAATGTTAACCAACCAAAATACTGATATCATTCACATATTGGTTACATCTTGTTCTAATACAAGGCATGTTTAGGTTTAAGCTGTCCCATCTGGTTTGTTAAGCACATTTTTGTGATTTTACACACATTGCACCTAGTTTGGCAGCACATGCATAGGAAAAAATCTTATTAGACATGATTTATGAGATTCCCAAGGCTACTGTGTATAGCCTACACACGAATAGCATCTTTGACTGGAGGTGTCTAATGTTCATTACACCCACATGCCCGCAAAGTGTTTAGGTGCTATTTATTGACTACCTGCACTTGATGCCAAGCTGGCACATTTCTGCTCATATTTTTAAATATGAAGAAGGACAATGTTTTTCCCCCATGGGCATAAACAAAGGCAGACACAGTTTAAATAAGAACATTCCACCTACTCTTGTGCTGAGCCTGATTTACACATGGTTTCAAGGAAACAGAGTGATATGAGTGATAAAAGGTCATAAGTTACAGGAGGAATTGGTAAAGCATGTGTGTGAACACATGAATGAAAGCAGGTTAAGGGTTAGGGTTATAGGTTTTGGTGTAGAACTTGAACATGAATGGAAAGATGGAAAGCAGGGATAGAGAACATTCGGTTTTCTACAACTAAGCTCCAGATTTTTGCACAATCCAAAGACCTGTCCCGAGTGTTTCCATGTCTGGGATAGGCCCAATGCATATTCTGACTCATTTAGGATAAGCAGCTTAGGAAATAACAAGATTTATAAAGGTGGATGAATATAATACACACAGGACCTGATGTAAAGATGGATGGATGAATAAAGGTTCCGGCTCCATATGATTTGTTTCTCACTCTGTTTCAGTCTCAGGGCATCAGCAGTCTATTCAGCTCTCTGAAAGTGGTGCGTCTGCTGCGTCTGGGTCGTGTGGCTCGCAAGCTGGATCATTATATTGAGTATGGTGCTGCAGTCCTGGTGCTGCTGGTGTGTGTCTTCGGCCTCGCAGCACACTGGCTCGCGTGCATCTGGTACAGCATCGGTGACTATGAGGTTATCGACGAAGAGAGAAATGTGGTACGTCAGGACAGCTGGCTGTATATGCTGGGGGAAACATCCGGCACGCCGTACCGTTTTAACATCACAGGCACGAGCAGATGGGAAGGAGGACCCAGCAAGGATTCGGTCTACATCAGTGCGCTGTACTTCACCATGACCAGCTTGACCAGCATCGGCTTCGGCAACATCGCGCCCACCACTGATGGCGAGAAGATCTTTGCCGTGGCCATGATGATGATTGGATGTGAGTATGTACCAGTACTGAACAAAAAACTACATCTCCCTTGTAGTCAATGTTTTTTTCTTATTTTGCTTGGTCCTTTAATCATGGCAATCCCACACAGTCTTCCTCCACTGTCTGTGATTTTTCTCTATCATAAATGAAGTGCCAGCCACTTCTTTTTCAGATTTCTAGCAGCAGGGTCTAGAGAATGCAGTTTACTGTGCAGGGTGGAGCCACTTTACTACTTCACCTCCCACGGGAGGTTGATAACAGCACTAAGAACTGTGCAGTCCATCTTCCTGTCCATCACACGCATGATAGCATGAACCCGAACTAAATCCATAATGATGTTATTTAGCAAATCTCATGTGAAAAACTCCAAATCCCAAATCCAGATATTTGAAATGGTAATTCAAATGGCCAGAACAAAAGCAAACTGTTAATGCCTTTCACTGATTTGTAACACTAGCCAAATCACAGACTTGCAGCTTGTGACAAGCTGCTACTGGACATTGAATTAAATAGCTTAGACTCCAGGCAAAAAATATTCTGCTCTCCCAAAAGTGCCCATTTCAGGCCATGTGTTCAGCCAGCAACAGTGTTGGCTGAATACGATGTTTTGTACAGGGATATTGTCCTAAAGCTCCCTGTTTTCCTATTCAGAGGTTGATGCAGATTGTTTTCAAGAACTCATAATCACAGCGATAGGGAAAGAAATTCATTTAGGAGGCTGGCGTCCGGTCGGCTCCGTAGGCGACGTGCCCTCCACCGAGAGGAGCTGTCAGCCATGTCTTCCCAAATCCAATTACCTTCTTAAGAAAGAAAAATAATGGAAGGATTACAAAGTGAAACCAATGAGGGTTCAAGTCATTTCTCATTCCAGCAGTCTTGATATGTGCAGTTGTTGGTTGTGCGAGCATTTTTTTAAATCGAGGGACCGTTGCGGCTCCGTGACAATGCTGTGGGGGTTTCGCTGGGATGTGGTGGAAATCGATGGTAATAGAAAAGTGCAATTCATTTAACATGCTGAGGTTTCTTGTTGCAATGGAAGAAAATAGACTATTAATTATTTTATATAATTGACATGAGGAAAAATATATATTTATTGTTGGCTTGTCGGACAACAATATATAACTGGCCTGTCGCTTCTCCCTGAATCTGTGTGAGTTTCTGCTGGGTACTCCGGTTTCCTTCCACAGTCCAAAAACATGGATTTTAGTTAAATTTCAACTATAAATGTGTCTGGGTGAGTGTGTGCCCAGCAGTGAGTGAGTGTGGCGCCCTCTCCTGGGTGTATCTGCTCAGCCACTAAAACTGCGTGCTCCTGGATGGGCGTTTTGTTCTGTATACATTTTCTGTATGATTACTGATCCTCTGAACTAAAAATAGATGTGCAAGTTCACATTAAAATCAATGTTTTAGAAAGGTTTTGCTTATAGTGTAGTTGATATTATAATTAGCGCTATTTTAATGTTGTGGAGGCATTTGACTTGTCTGAGTTTTCTTTTTCGGAGACATACTGTCTGTCCCCTGTGAAAATGTATGAGTAAACACAAGCATGTATCCTCCTGAATTCAGATTCATCACAGGAGACCTTTACAGCCTGTACAAACGGCAGAGCCCCTCGTGAGCAATGTCATCACATGGCTCTTTGTAGTTGAATGTTTCAAATAGAAGCGGCGCTATGGAGTTATTATATATTCTCTCACATATCGGTCTAAGGCAGCCTTTGATAACACGATGTTTCACGTCATGCAGAAAAACTCTGCCTTCTCATCATCCTGGCTCCCTGTTTTCACATCTCCATCTGTTTTATGCCGGCAGAACTATTCTGAAAACCAAAATAGCTCAATCTGACGATGCTTGTGAATGTGGCATGTTTTAAAAAAAGGGTTTTGGCAGAGTTGTACAGTTGCATGTTAATTATCTTTGGCTTATGTTAAAAAAAAGCCTTTGTAAAGCTAAATCTAAATGTTATGATGGTCTGCCAGCGCCAGCTTCCTCCCTAGTGATTTTCCACAGCATAGGCTCTAATTTACCAAAATTACAGCTAATTCACAGCCAAACCCATCGGTACTGAAGAACTTAGTCTTTGAATTTAATGACAGCGCTTAAGCTAAATGAAACGAGCTGCCAGTCGATTTGATTGGCTGAGGGACAGGTGGAGGAGCCCCGCACTCAGAAGCGTGCATTAAACAGAACAATGCATACAGCGTGATTATACTGAGCTTTTATCATACTGATTAATGGACCCACGCTTCGAGCATTAAAAAGTCCAACTGTTTAAAAAGTACAAAATCAACTCTCATTAGTATTGTTCATTTTGCATGGAAGATGAATTGACCAGTAAAACTAATGACTCATTTAGATGACGTGGGTGAATTAATTTCCAAGAATAATTATTCTGCCATTTAGATGTTTAACCATAAACAGTTTGTAAGTCGTGGAGGCACACAGGGGTTAGCAGTCTCACAATGTTCTTAAAATACTATTTATGATTTAAAATAGTTATTAATATAACTTTTTAAAAACATATTCGCTCATTCATACAGTTTACATCAGATTTTTTTTTGATGATCCACTCAGGTCTATGTACAGTAGCAGTTAAAAGTTTGGACACACCTCCTATATGCTCCACTAATGATCCCTGTTCTCAGTTCCCCTTCCTGTAAAGATGGCCTTTGGAGTTCTACAATTCCAAACTGTTTGTTTTCTACAGTACATACTGTGTACTCTGTTCTCTAATGGTCAGGACCCCAGTAGTACCACCAGAGAGCAAGGATTATTGGGTTGGTGCATTATTTCTATCCCAGCAGTGTAACTGAGGAGGAGAAATGAAATTACAGCAGCACTGCGGCACTAACACCCCCTCACCACATCATAAACCACAATCCACCACCCAAAGGATACCTGTTCTGTGATGCTTCTGACAAATAGAGAACAGAGAACCAACAGAGGACTAACAAACAAAAAGAACACAGATGGACTACAGTCTGTAATTGTAAAACTACAAAGTCCATCTTTATGGTAAGTGAAGGAAATTGATAATGGAGCAAGAAGGGGGTGTGTCCAAACTTTTGACTGGTACTGTAAACTTTTGACTTTTTTGTTTATTAAACTACAACGACTGACTGTAATTTACCTGTAAAATCTACACAAACAAACACAGATAAATGATGACTTAACATTGCATTTTGTTTGAAATGCACACGTGTGCACCATGCTGGATTAACCACATTCAGATGGTGGTCGATATTGTAACTGTGTAAGTACATATATAAATGTATAATATATACTGAGGGTAATTAGTCTGGATGTACAAACATGGCAAATGATGCTATCCGTCATGAGTGTGAGCTTCTCCATCCCCATGTGTCTAATGCTACTGTCTGGTGGTTCGCTCTCTTGAGCCTTTTATTTTCAGGGGTGATAAGAAGCTGAGAGAGAGAGAGGAAGAGAGATGTACAACAACTAATTGCTCCACCGACACCATGATTAATCACCCAGTTTAATCAAATCACCTCTTTTCCCTTTCCACTCAAGTGAAATGTATTAAAATCTTTGTCTCCATTAGATAATACACTGTGTGTATGTGTGTGTGTGTGTATTACATAAGCACAGATGGTGCGGTGCTTGTCGCGGGAGAGTTGTGCTTCAGTCATGCGACATTCCCACACGTTCACTAATGAGCTCGGTTCCTTCACTGCTCACTTCAAACACATGACATCTTCTGGGTGCTGCAAAGTGTGGCATATGTGATTACTGTCGGGTTCAAAAGATAAAAAAAAACAACAGATCTTACAAGTGAAGTGGAAATTTTGTACCCTGTGTACACCTGTTTATAAAAAACTGGCTTGTAACTGAAATCAGCTTCAGTTACGATGCTCAACTGGGTTTGGCTCAGATCTTCAGATGATGATTCAGATGAATTAATGTGTAAGGAAAGCTGTTGATTGGGACGATGTGTTGAGGGAGTAGGTATGTTGGATTATAGTGATTTTGATTACGATGGATTAAAGAGTTGGTTATGATGAGATGTTATTGCATAGGTTTTGTTATGATGCAATACATTATGAAGAGGTTTGGTTTGTTCTTCATTGGTTATCACATATAATGGATATTCTGATTATAAAAAACTCGAGGTCAGTTATGATGTAATGCTCTGAAACAAATTTAGTTATTTACTGCAAGGGTATTAAGTTATGCTGATGTTTAGGTTTATGGTTCTGTTTTTTATTTTTATGTTTGCTTTGAGAGGGAATTTGCTTATTGAACATGATTTAGAACCGAGATATGGGGAGGGGGGGGGATCCATCCAGGAGAGAATGTTTCAGTAGCTACACACAGATACACCCAGGACAAGGCACCAATCCATCGCTGTGCCCACACTCACTCACGGACACATACTGTATATTATACAGGAACATTTAAGATGGGGGTTAATTAGAGCAAACAATTCACCTTGAATACATTGTTCTAACTGGATTCTAAACTGGATTCAAACCTGAATCCCCAGCGCTTATAGGTGGATGTGTTAACCACGCTGCTTGAGATAATAAATGTATTAATAATTAATTGCCAAAATGTAATTGTTTCCATGTGCTTCCGTGTTGGCAATGGACTGGCAACTTGTCCAGGGTTAGAGGACCAGCGATGTACAGAACTCAATAAAGTATATGTTGCAGTTTATACTCATTGTAGTCAGGTAGTTATTACATGTCTTGCACAATATTACTATAATTGTGATAGCGTATGTGAAAAGCCCTTGCTAAGATTTGGAATCGTGCCATTAGGAAAATCTCCCTAATAAAAACGTTTGACCTGGACCTGCTTCACTTTTCCCTGCTTACATTACTTTTGACTTCTGGACTGTAAGTAAACTCCCCAATAAAGTCACAGCTGCCTGCCTCAATTCCCTCGTCAAAAGGGAAATCAGTACGCTCGTTTTTGGGAAGCAGAGTGTGTTTCAATTACAGCCAAGTCATTTTCCGCTTGTAGCTCGACACTCCACAAGGGCATGACGAGGGAGGACGTGCAACCTTGTTCCTGCATGCACAAGCAGTCAGACTCAATATACTCAATAGCAAATTTAGTTGTCACTGCAAAAACTATGACAGTGTGGACTTGTCAAGGTCAGAAAACTGGAACCGCTGATGGTTTTGGGAATAGAGTTAAGTAATCCATTCGCTTTGGTGAGTGGGCAATGCTTTTACATGTATTTAGATTATATTTATTATAAGCCATGGCGTGTCATTGGCTGGTGTAGCTCATACATTTGTGTTGAAATGAATGCATTACACTACTTCCAAATATCCAAAGTAAATGTAAGGTATATCATTTTTTTTGGTGTAAAACTGGTGCAGCTGGTGAAGTGAATACTGCTTATTGCATCTTCTGAAATGTTGGAGAGACTATTGATGTATTTTAGAAACTTGGATGAATCCATTATTGGGCTGTATCATGAATTTATACATTTTCTTTACACTTTTTTCTTTCTACCAGCCATACAATATCCACTGCACATCTTTAGGCAGTATAAAGATTTGGCAGCTGGTGTTCCAATGGAAGAAGTATAATCTAATGTCTTCAGATCTCTGATTAAACAGTGCATATTAATTCTGGATTTCCTTTTACAGTTTCCTTTCTTTAAATCCAGAATTTAGTACATTTCTTCTACATTGCAAGATGTTTTTGTTGTAATACAACAACTTAGAAATAATTATGTTGTGTTAATGATCACAATGCACCAACCGCCTCAAACGTGCATGAGCTAAAAAGCTGATTTGAATAACTGGCTTAGATAATAATGAAATGTATTATCAAGGATTCAAGGAGGATTCAAGGATTCAATGAGATTTGATTTTCATTAACATAACATGTGGTACATGAAATGCAAACCATCAGATTACTTTAAAATCTTAAACCATTCATTCATTTATTATCTCCCGTTTTATCCTATATTAGGGTCGCGGGGGGGTTCCCCATGCCGAACAGAACATTTCGGGCGCTGGGCAGATACACCCAGGACAGGGCGCCAATCCATCGCTGGGCATATTAAACCAGTAAGATAGACTTTAAACATTATGTTATTGGAAATTAAAATGATGACATCATCTGTAAACATCAGTAGTGATTTTAAAACATGAGCTACATCCTTCAGAACACACTCCAACAAGATTTTCTAACTAATACAATCAGTTTATCACACACATTTAAGCTCGCAGTACATGACAAATGTAAATGCAAATCCAAGCTTTGCTTGATGATGGACAGTTTGCATAAGAAACAGCAAGTGGTTGTCGGGATTTTAATACCAGTGTTGAACTGCAGTGCAGCAAGACTATGACCTAAATCTACTCTGCAAAAAGATCGAGAAGTGCTGACTGTCTTAAATATGCAGATATTAATCTTTTAGTAACATTTTTAAATATTACATCACTTTCTCAAATCCACTGTATATACTGTATTTTAATTTTCTGTGTGACTAAGACTCAGCAACTCCTGTAATGGGATTTGGGAGACACTGTAACTAATTTTAAAAGCACCTCTCCCTGCTGAATCCCTCGTTCACCCCAAACCTCTATAGATGTACACACTGATATCTACGTCTCGCAGACTGTTGGTGTTGTAGCTACTAAATCAGGAACGTGAAGGAAAATTGATTTAGGGTAATCCAAATGTAATGAAAGTGTAAGCCAAGTCAGAATTTCTGGGACTCAGGGAAATGTATGTGCATATATGTGAATATACAAGATATGAATCTCGTTTTTGGGGTAATATTTTAATAACTCGGCATGCAGACTATCCAGAATGTTCTTGGTTTCTTGTAAGTTTGTGTTTGTGTGTGTGTGTGTGTGTGTGTGTGTGTGTGTGTGTATTTTAAAGCAGCAGTGCCTGAGATAAGTGTTTAGTGAGCAGAATGTAACGGTTAGATAGGCTCCTCCAATATAAAACCCTGCAAAATACAGACCCCACGGAAAAGCAATAGCTCCTGGTTCAGACCTTTTCACAGCCATGATGCAATGGAAAGGATCCGATTTATATCCGAGCTGACAGAGTCGAATATGAAAATCAGACAAAGAGTCATAATTCAGTATTATCACTAAATAAGTATGTAGGATAGAAAAGTAGGAAATTGGGTTACTGGGTTTAGAGAAGGTACAAGAAATCTAAATAGGGTCGAAATCATATTTTTAGGACAATGGGTTACTCCGCGGAATAAACTCTCCCGAAAATCTTGTGCTTGAACAGGAGATGTTTTCATCTTTAGGTTTGTACAGTATTGTTCCTGGGGCTATTGCAGATATTACAGCTACAGTGCAGTTTAATATTTGTCCCATGGTATCTGGGTTATGTTTCATCAGAAGAAAGTCCCTCCCCTCCCCATGTCAAATACAGGCCACTATTAGCCAAGACTCTTGTCTGTTTAAATCCCAGTACAGGTCAGAACTGTGAACTAGAACTAAACAATTTTAGCAGCAGTCAGCAACTGTGGTCTTAGTTTACATTCGCATTGATTTCACTTCAAAGAACTGCTTTGCATTATATATTGTGAAGCTGCATGGTTGCAGACCAGTCAGTGTGTCCATGTTGACCCCTGTCCATGCCAAAAAGCTCCAGCAACAAACATGTGAGCATGGAAGAAGCTGGCCCAGTCCAATAAATAACATTTTCTTTTACAATACATAAAAAACGGGCGGCACGATGGCTTAGTGGTTCTCCTCTTAGCACTAGGAATTCCCAGTTCGAATCCCCATCTAGGTGGAGTTTCCATGTTCTCCCCGTGTTCGCGTGGGTTTCCTCCGGGTTCACCGGTTTCCTCCCACAGTCCAAAAAACATGGATCAAGTCAATTGAGCTCTCCAAATTGCCCCATATAGAGTGTGTTTGCGTGAGTGTGTGAGTGAGTGTATGCCCAGCGATGGATTGGCGCCCTGCCCTGGGTGTATCTTCCCAGCGCCCGAGACGTTCTCCCCTGGATGGGCATGGGGAACCCCACCGTGACCCTAATAGAGGATAAAGCGGAAGATAATGGATGGATGGAATACATGAAAAATAATAGCATTGAAGAACATAAAAAAAACAAAGTAAAGTGTATTAACAAAGCACATAGAAAAGAGTCTTTCTACAGTCTACTGTGTGTAATTATAAAACTACAAGATGCATTTATATGGCAAGTAAAACCGACAGAAAGGACAACGAATACATGAAAAGTAGGCAGCTGTGCCTTATAAAGTGGCCACTGAATGTTTACACATGTACACACATGTACACACACACACACACACACACACACACACACACACACACAAATAAGACTTGGGAGTTTAATCTGATAGATGTTCCGGGTAATAAATTGCGGATGCGCATGTTCATTAAAACGTATCTCCAGGGTTCTCTCATGTAACATGCTGCAACAATGATACAGGATCTATTTCTCTTTTGGTTCGGCGGAGGCGCACTGCACTCAGTAACTGAACCATTATACTTCCAACAGAACTAAATTCCTCCTGTGACATTAAGTGCATGCTTCATCTTTGGTATGAAGCAGGTTGTGACTTCTGTAACAGGCGCTACTATATTTTGGTTGCCCCTATATAGTGTGTGTTCTCCCCTGGTTGGGCATAAAGTACACCCCAGGACCTAAGTCAAGTAGTCAAGTATTTAAGTATTTTATTTGTCATTCCACAATATAAAGTACAGTACAGTATGTGGAATGAGAATGAGACAGTGTTCCCCAGGAACAAGGTGCTACATATAACAGCTACTACACAACCAACATAAAGTGCACATGTACAAACACAAGGATCACAATAAATACAGGACGATACACAGTACAGTAAACAATAAACATTTAATTATTGTATTGAAAGTAAACCCTGCGTTAGGTTATTGTAAACAAATGTCATTGATTTTTTAAAAATCAGTTCTTTATAATGTGCATTCAGTTCTTTATAATGTGCTTAATCCTAAGTAGATGATTAGGTGGTTAAGATAAGGAGATAATTGTATTTTTGTATTTTGGTTTGTTGTCCTTTTGCTGTATAAAATATTCGTAATGGCTCAGTCGGCTGTGGTTCAGGTGTTTCAGCAGAAATACAGTTCAAAACGTTTCGGGTCACTTACCAAATTCCGAACTTGAATTGGTGAATCAAAGTCCTACACATTTCTGGTGTTTTTTTGTGGTTTCTTGCTGGTTCAGCGCTCGCATTTATTTTAGAACTTTTCTTTAGTTTGTAGTTTTGCAACTTGAATCGATAGAGTTGCGTTGCAGAGCGAGCGATCGCCCGCGCATGCGCGGAGACGTCTCAGCCTGCCCGTCTGTTTGTATTACGTCATTGTATTGATCGTCAATCACGTGTCGAATGAAATATAGAGAATTAACACTAAAAAAGAGATATCTCGCGACTTTATAAATGTGCATTTACAAGAGAGCAAATAAATCAAGCTAAAATCATCTGATTAAATAACCCCGCATTAGAACCGAAGTTTTAGTTTATCATTCAATCATTTATTATCTTCTGCATTCAATCATTCATTATCTTCTGCTTTATTTAGGGTCGCGCGGGGGGGGGGGGTTCCCCATGCCCATCCAGGGGAGAACGTTTCGGGCGCTGGGCAGATACACCCAGGACAGGGCGCCAATCTATCGCTGGGCACACACGCACACAAACACACTCTACATGGGGCAATTTAGAGAACTCAATTGACTTGATCCATGTTTTTGGACTGTGGGAAGAAAACCGGAGAACCCGGAGGAAACCCACGCCGACACGGGGAGAACATGGAAACTCCACCCAGATGGGGATTCGAACCGGGAATCCCTAGTACTGAAAGGCGAACGTACTAAACCACTAAGCCACGTGCCGCCAGAGAGCAAATAAATCAATCTTAAATCATGGGATTGAATGACCCCGCATTAGAACCCAAGTTTTGGTTTAAATTCAGCTAAATGTTAATACTGGATTTAAACTCTTATGTTTGCATCGCATCGCAAAACGTGTGAAATAGCGCTGAAATAAAAACAACTGAATTGTCATATCGTGTGCTGATCATTTTAAAAGTATATTTTAGTAAACTATTCATTTGCGTTTCTGTTTCATGATGTGACATTTTAGTGCCATGTGCACAAAACTGTGAAGGAATCTGCTGTAATTTATTAGTAAATGTGAGGGAAAGACGGCTGCATTTTCAGTTAAATTACATCTCAGACTGGTTTGTGAAATGGCATCTAAATGTGTTTTAATGTCTCTCGGGTGTCGATATGGAATCTGGATACTTGTGATACATGAAACCATTTTGATGAGTGGCATTCACTCCAATATACAGCTCTAAGCAGTGGCTCTCTGTGTGTGTGTGTGTGTGTGTGTGTGTGTGTGTAGAATTATCTTAAGGCTCTCGGGGATTTTTTGCATTTAAGGTGTTTTGTTCTCAGTCTGATGGTCTAACCTTTTATCAGCAACCCCTACATAACCCTCCACAATGTGTGTGTGTGTGTGTGTGTGTGTGTGTGTGTGTGACATGCAGATTGACAGACTTGGCTGGTTTGGGGACTGTTTTGGCTTAGAGGTGACAAGGGAAAAGAGTGGTGGTGACAGTGAGTGTCACACACACACAACCGCACACACTTACACACATACACACACATAATAGGTTATACAAGGGTTGCTTATCAAAGGTTGAATTCTAAAACTGAAATTAAGTTTCTTAAAAAGTTCAACCTGTCAAAGAATGGTAAACAAACACACACACACACACACACACACACATTGTCATTAAACCTCGTTTTTTCTTTTAGTCCTATTGCCACACATGCATTTTGGACATTGCTGTGCTTTAAGATTTTGAGCCAGCCTTTCGTATAATATTCTCCTGCCTGAATAGACAAAACTTCAGACTTTAAAATCAGCTTTTTAGAAATGTTGATGCTGTTAATGCAAAGAAAATCAATGTCAACCGTGTACCCTACAGCTTGATTTAAGGTGTGTCATTGTGTCTTTGCTATTGAAAGAACATGATTCAGTGCTGAGTATGGGGCATCATGTGTTATAAACCAATCAGCTTGTCACATGCGTTTAGAAGGCTGGTGCAGTCTTATTGGCGGATCGCTATTTTAATGTCGCAGAGCAACCACTTGCACACAAATTAATGTTTACAGAAAATGTCATTGCAAGGCCAAGTGGCTAATAATAATAATAATAATAATAATAATAATAATAATAATAATAATAATAATGTAAAATCATCATAACATAGGCTATAACCACAATGACCAGTACATTTGCATAAGGACCTAATTGAATTTCCCATTTCAAATTCATATTCATTATTCTGTGGTTGTCCTCTTGACAGAAGAAGAACATCCCCTAATGCCTTTCTAAAAATATATAGAGAGATGCCTCAGCTCTCTATAATCACCCAAAGAACAGGAACAAAATCAATTGGAAACATGTGCAGCAATTTAAAGTGGTGTGTCTGTGTAAAGGCTGCTGATTAGATTTTTACAGTAAGCCCATCCATTATTGACACACCAAACCCACTTTGGAAAATCATTTACTCCTCGTTATTGCATTACCTTGCTTCATGCTCTTTCATCTTTCTCAACCTCCCTCTGCTCCTCCCCTCTGTCCTCTCTTTCTTTGTCCTTTGATAAGTTATGACATCATCGGCGGGGCTGACGGATTCAGTGTGCATAGGACTACCACACAAAAACGCTTATTTACATTTACAGCCTTAAGCAGACACCTTTCTCCAAAATGTCCTACAGGTCTAAATCATGCAATCCCATTAGCTCAGTGTTGAAGACTTTGCTGGTCTTTTCAGTCCAAAGTGTGTTTGTGTGTGAACAATGCTTTTAATTTTCTGGGAAAGCATGTTACTAAATTTTGAAGTGCGTCTATAAGAATTCATTATGAGGTCATACACTGATGTTAGGGAACAGGGTCTAGCTTGCAATTTTTGTGTGGTTTCCAATGTACCATGCTCAATTATCCACACTTTTACCTTGCATCATAAACTGGAAAAC
This sequence comes from Corydoras maculifer, assembly GCA_019802435.1. NCBI lineage: Eukaryota > Metazoa > Chordata > Actinopteri > Siluriformes > Callichthyidae > Corydoras > Corydoras maculifer. Next base: position 2,766,960 of record JAFMOD010000191.1, on the reverse strand, counting down.
AGTTCCATTTTCTAAGTGTTGGAACCATACTGTCGTCCAAGATGCATGGCAAGGTGCTTGATTTTATATACCTGTGGCAATGCGACTGACTGAACCACATGAGTTCAATGACTAAGAGCTGTGTCCCAATGCTTTTGTCCATATAAACATAAGACATTAAAGAGTCATGTGGAAAGGTGCCAATAATTTGGTTTAGTGTACTTTTGGAGTTCGGTGTAGAATGATAGACGATTTGACTTTCGGTGTTGTTATTGTTACTGTGATGAAAATTCAGCATTTTCAACAGTGTTTTTAATGGAATTGCTCTGTGGTGGTACTATTAAGGTCATTACCATTAGAGAACAGAGTAAAGGGGATGTACACAGTATGTACTGTGGTCTTCAAACAGATGGACTACAGTTTGGAATTGTAGTACTACAAAGTTTATCTTTACAGGAAATGGAACTGAGAACACGAGGACAATAAGTGAAGCAAAAAGGGGAGTGTTCAAACTTTTGGTACTGTATAGTTAAAAGACAGACAGAGTGTGCATTAATAACCTGTGAAATTAAACCAAAATAACAGAATTTCTTCCTTTTATACAGGGATGATGCTTGACCCTCCTGTACAGACACTGAACAGCATTTTCATTGATGCATTTTAAACTGTATAAGCAGTATTCCTTGTGAGATGTAATGATGTAAATATCTCTCTTTACATTTTTCTGCAGCTTTACTCTATGCCACCATCTTCGGTAATGTGACCACCATCTTCCAGCAGATGTATGCCAACACAAACCGTTACCATGAGATGCTAAATAGTGTGCGTGACTTCCTCAAGCTCTACCAAGTTCCCAAAGGCCTGAGTGAAAGAGTGATGGACTACATCGCCTCCACCTGGTCCATGTCTCACGGCATCGACACAGACAAGGTACAAAGTGATCAAGTGATAAGAAAATAAGACGAGAGATCAGAATGCATGAGGTGTTTGTGGACTTTCTAAGCAGGACCCAGTCCAGATTATTCGACAGCCCGGGTTTCTTCCCTCGACCCAGCACAAAAGTATTGGAACAATATGTTTCCACAATTATGATGTCTTATATTGAAACATACGAGGTTGCTTTGAAATTACAGGTGTGCAGTAAACTGAATTCATATCGTAGCTGTTAAAAGGAGAAACCTGCTTTAAATCTCAGCCTTAGGGTCCTTGGAGGAGGCAGAAGGAAACACAAACCCACTACCTAAAGAGATATGGGAATTAAGCATACAGCATACAGGAAACCTCCAATATAAACATGTGTCACAACATATCTCACAGCCAGTTGTATGAGACTGTACATAAAAAATTGTCAAAATAGGAAAAAGATATGCAGCTTTCGAAATACTTTAAATACATTTTTTTAAAATTAATATTAATATAATATATATAGTGTGTGTGTTTGCTTACTGTCTTTGTTCCCAGGTCCTGCAGATCTGTCCCAAGGATATGCGTGCTGATATCTGTGTACACCTGAACAGGAAGGTGTTTAAAGAGCATCCTGCATTTCGACTGGCCAGTGATGGATGTCTGCGCGCGCTGGCCATGGAGTTCCAGACCATCCACTGTGCACCGGGCGATCTGATCTACCACGCTGGAGAGAGTGTGGATACACTGTGCTTCGTTGTCTCAGGATCTCTTGAAGTCATCCAGGATGATGAGGTCGTTGCTATTCTAGGTAAGCAAAGAGAAAGACAGAGAATGATTAAGGAAAATTTGAAATTAAGGTGAACAATTCCAATTCCAAACAATATGATCTTTAATAAAAAAAAACTTTTAGAACAGTAAAATGAGATGAGGTTAAATATATAAAAGAAGTGGTAGGTTTCTAAAGTTCAGAGGAGGCTGTGACTCGAAAGCTGCAGAAATGCTCTACATGATTATCGATCACTGACAACACTTGAGAATGATGTCCTTCTGCCCATCCTTCGTCTGGTGAATGGGGATTCATGTGTAATGGTGCAAACACACACACGCCTGACTTTCCACACTCTTACACTCAATAACACGCACTCGGGCTAAGTGGATTCAAAGTGGCATGCGGCCAGATCAGATTTGTATTCACATGCACCATCATATCGATCCAGCATTACACAAGCAAGAGACATAACGTCTTTGGCTGATCAACCTGTCTGTTTGAATTTACAGAGCGGAGGGTGATACATCTTATGGCAATCATATGGTTTACACACACACACACACACACACACACACACACCCCCCCCCCCCCCCCCCCCCCCCCCCCCCCCCCCCCCCCCCCCCCCCCCCCCCCCCCCCCCCCCCCCCCCCCCCCCCCCCCCCCCCCCCCCCCCCCCCCTTAGTCTAATTTAGTTGTTCCACAGTAGCATCCCAGCATCTCATGCTTCTTGGATAATCAAAGTTTGTATTTTTTTTGAGAGAGTCAGACTTGTTAATCACTCCTGAGATTTTACAAATGCTAGTATGAACCTTATGGCATGACTTGCACACAAACACAAAAGAGAAAAGAAGAGCCCAAAACACTGAGATGTTTACAGTGTTTACTGACAGCATGTCAGATTTGCATCACATCCCCCCTCACTGCTTATTTCCCAATTCAACAAACAACAGTGCTCAGGTGGAAGATGTGCATAAGGGTGAAGAGTGAGTATTTATTCAGTTATTCTAATGAGGGAGTGAGGGAATATTCCTCCCATCAAATTGTCTTATCCGCTTCTCCACCCCACATGCAAATGATCTGCGGTGCCTTGCAACGCAAAGCTATACACTTATTAACTTTGTGTGTGTGTGTGTGTGTTTGTTTTGCCCGTCATGCTTTGTAAAGCTCCTCCATCTGTGTGTGTTAATGGTTCATACCAAATGTTTGATTTGCTCAATAATCTGCAGAGTGGATTGTAATCCTCAAACAATCAAGCTGAACTCCTCAGAATCAGCATTATATAGACAGAGGGAAGAAAACAGCCATTAATAGTTTTTTGTTTATACTAATATGTACTGCATCTATGATCCATTATATACTCTATAATTACAATAATAATGATTAATAAATTTTTAAAGGTTTTTTGTGAGGTAGGACACTAGGTCTTACTTCAACCATAATTTACAAGCAATCCATTTAGAGGGGCAACTAATGTCTCTAATTTACCAACTAACATGTCGTTAGGATGTGGGGGGGGGGACAGAATACCTGAAGAAAACGCACTCAGGTACAGGGAGGACATGCAGACTACACACAGAAAGAACCTATGTTCATACCATCTGGGGATCGACCCGAGGACCTTCTTGCTGTGAGGTGGCAGAGTATTCGCTGCATTAGCAGAACTGTTTGTCATGTCCAGTTTATAAAGGTACTGTGTGTGAATGTGTGTGCAGGAAAAGGCGATGTGTTTGGTGACGTGTTCTGGAAGGAAGTAACATTAGCGCAATCGTGTGCTAATGTACGCGCGCTGACCTACTGTGACCTGCATGTGATTAAACGTGACGCGCTACAGAAAGTGTTGGAGTTTTACACAGCCTTCTCCAACCATTTCTCACGCAACCTGCTGCTTACCTACAACCTCCGCAAACGGGTGAGTGTGTTCAGGCTTCACGTTCACTTCTCTCACATTTACACAATCGAAACGTTCTCCCCTGGATGAGCATAGGCAAGCCCAGTAGAGGATTCAGCAGAGGATAATGATTGTATAAATTAAAATAATGTAATAATAAAAAAGGGTGAAACGCTGGCTAAGTGGTCAGCATGTTTTTCTCTCAGCACTAGGGATTCAGGTTCGAATCCAGTTCTAGGTGGAGTTTCCATGTTCTCCCAGTGTCTGTGTGGGTTTCCTCCCACAGTCCAAAAACATGGATTCAAGGTAACTTGAATGCTCTAAAATGCCCCATATAGGGTGTGTTTGCGTGTGTGTCAGTGTGAGTAAGTGTGTACCCAGTGAAAGATTTGTGCCCTGTCCTGGATGTGTCTGCCAAGCGCCCAGAACTTTCTCCTCTGAATGGACCCCCACCACAACCCCCGACAACCATAGTAGGGATTAAGCAGAAGATAATGAATAAATTAATGAATTACTGTGAAAACAAAAAATACAAAAAAGCATTTACAGTCTCTTGCAAAATATGGGAGTATGATATTTAAAAAAAATGCATCATGAAATGCTTTAAACTTTAAATTATTTTAACTAACATTGTCCAATTTGTCTATTTATGGATCATGACAAAATTAAAGGCTGTAGATCAGACTTAAGATACATGCCTGTGGTAGCCATCCCATTATACACACAATAAATGTTAACATAAATAAAGCCAAAAGATGCATCTTTCACTTAGTCCGCACCAGCAGATTTCCAGGAGTAGCCATTATTTGTGACTGACAGGTGGAACAGTGCATGCAGGGAGCGGTGGACAACTTCTAAATCTCAGTGGTACCTCTGCTCTGAGCCCGACACTGTTAATAACTCCTTACTATTTTATGAACAGCACATCAGTGTTAACAAGGCTGTGATTAGTAAGTAGCTCGGTGCCGTAACATTATTGATCATAGTGCTGCAAGTAAGCCTCAGATTGTTGCTATTCTTAGAACAGGGAATGATTGGCTCTCTCCATCATGGAGGACTGTAAGAGGGAAAATCAGACTTCAGCCGCCTAACAATAACTGATTTTATACTTCAGGCAGCTTCTTATTATGCACCAGCAACTCAATGCTTGTAAAAATCCTAGTAAGATATAACATATAAATAGGGCTTAACAAATCCCTAACATGTCAGTTTAAATAATTAGAATTTTTAGGAATAGCCAGAAAAGGAAAAAAAGTGTGCTGACGTGACAGAGCTGTGCGACCAGAAAGTGCAAAGTGAATGGTTTAAATGGTCATGACATGCACAACTTGACTCTATATGTCATATTGTCTGTGTGTGTGTGTGTGTGTGTGTGTAAGGGAGAGAGTGAAAGAGATTAAGTATAAACAATATATTTGGCTCATACTGTCATCTTCTTTTTGTTTCTGTTACGGGTTGCCACAGTGGCAAAAAAAAAACCATATTTGACTTTGGACAGTTTGCACAGTTTCGGCAGCTGAAAGCTTGTGGTTAAGTAACCAACCTTGTGTCCTAATGGTCCCACCAAATGCTATGACTGAAGTGCCCTTGAGCAAGGCACCTAAACCCAATTGCTCCCCAGGCACCGTGTACAAGGCTGCCCACAGCAATGTGTTAAATGTGGAGGACAGATTACTCTGTGTTTAAGTACAGTAGGTGAAATAGATCACTTAGATACTCCAACCCCATTTACCCGGGCTGGGGACTAGTGCTGATACATACAATTCAAATGGCTGAGCTCATATAGAATCTTATACTTACCCATCTGCAAGTTTTTGGATGTGGCAGGAAGCAGAAGACTCTGTAGTAAACCCACACTGGCACAGAGAGGACATGTAGACTCCACATATTGCGAACCAGCGTTTGACCCACCAGGGTATCAAACCTGGGGTCTTCTTTCTGTGAGGTGCACAAAAAGAAGACCCCATACTATAGCTCTTTAATACTTTAAGCCGTTAAATTTTCAATACATTCTGTGTGTGTGTGTGTGTGTGTGCGTGTGTATCTAGCCTAAGGTCAGATCTAAAGGATCAGATAATCCAAAGTGGTGATGAGTGAGTGTAATATGACGCTGGTCAGCAGAAACCACTGAACCAAAGCAATGTGTTAGCACAAACCCGACCTCAGAATTACAGCATCATCACCTTATATGACAGATTTTCCAGCCTGGGGCACAAAACAGCCAGAAACACAGGCTGTGTCAGTCAGCTGAACAGTCAAAAAAGGATGCTAGAACCTTCTTTTTTTACCAGAGAGACATTTATATTAATCGTGTTCTTGTTTTTTATGTAGGTAATTTAACCGGTGTAGAACTGCAGCAGTGCAAAACTGATCCGCCTCTGGTACTCAGCAAAACTGCACTACACAAATCCCTAGTGGTTCTTCTGTACCTAAAAAACATCCAATCACAGTATCGCTGTGTCGTTATATTACTAAGCTTTATTCGATTTCAAGTTTAGTGCTGGCAACTTATGTTAGATTTCACGAGGTGGACAAATATCACAGTTTCAGTGTTTCTACTGTCTGAGGCCGACTGGACGCTCAGGCAAGTTTCTGCTCTGAAGAAAGTAATAAAGTGATCTATTTTGCCTACTGTGCTTACACACAGAGGAATTTGTCTTCTATATTTAACCCATTCATGAAAAACACACATACACACACACTGAGTGAAGTGAGCGCACATGACCGGAGCGGTGGGCAACCCTGTACACAGCACCTGGGAAGTAATTATGGTTAGGTGATTTGCCCAAGGGCACCTTAGCCATAGTACTTGCTGGAACCGGGAATCGAACCGGAGACCATCACCACCAGGTCACAAGGCTGGTTCCCTAACCACAAGCTCACGACTGCTTCAATAATCTCATTTCATATTACGCCTAATCCTTTAATAGGGTCTGCTCCATATTATTTACACTTGACCAGTCAGAAGGTCACTGAGATGATCCCCCTTAAGTACACTTTTAATATATAACCATACCACCTTCTTAGTGGTTGATATGGTAATAGCTTTTGTCTGATGGAGAGTCTGCAAATAGCTGAGAATCTCAAAAATGAAAAAGAAGCTCCTGGGTTTTAAGATTTTACTCGTCTCATTAAATCTCAGCGCAGCTGCATTCAGACCCAGACTGTGATCTCTGTCAGGTGTGGAAAGCTAATGGAGATGGTGATGTACTTCTAAGAGACAAGGGCATTTACAGACGAGGGCAAAAGAAAGAGAGGTCTGATGCGCATTCTATCAGTGAGAAACAGTGAGCTTTCTCATGTTAAGAATCTCTAAGAGCTCTATCTGCACTCTTCACTCTCTCTCTCTTTCGTTCTCTCTCTTGCATTTAGAATGAATAATATAACACAGGAAATAAAGCCAGTTCTCCCTGTACAGGATACAGTAACAATAAAACTAAATACAAATACGCAGATCGGTAACAAATAAAGAGAATGAATTGGATCGAAGAATGAAACACTGCAGTTTGCATACTTCTTAACTGGATCATACTGTTGGAATAAATTATTCAGTTTACCAGAACTGTATAAAACACACCCTCTCTCTCTCTCTCACACACACAGAATCATAAATGTATATTATATAATCAAATGACTCTGGAATGATGTGTGTGTGTGTACAGGCGTATATAACATTTACATTTACATTTAGCAGGCACTTTTATCCAAAGCGACTTACAAATGAGAAATATATAAAATTTTAAGAACCAAACCCTGTTTACACCCTCATACGTAGGGACCTCATGTAATTGTGAGGACCACAAGATGAATGACAGAAAGCATTCAGTTTTAAAGTTAAATCATTTTAAAAGGTAAGAGTAATGTTATGGTAGTGGTATTAATTGTTAAGGTTTAAATAAGTCTCTATAAAATAAACGGAAGATGAAATGTCCACACACTTTGGGTCAGGTGTTGTCCTGCCCCGTGCTTATCTGTATCTAAAAATAAGATCATATGTTGTTCTTGTGTGTGCATGTGAATGCAGCATAATCAGGTCTGCCAGTGCTAAAGGCTACATGAAGGCATTGCAATAACAAAAATGTGAAGAAATGTGTGTGTGTGAAAGAGATAGAGACTACAACAATTTCCTCACAGGTCTCTCTCTCACACACACACACACAGAAAGAGCCGCAAAGCCAATCAGGTCTGTGTTTGTGTGGGGGCTTATCCATTACGTTAAACGACAGTTAGCTAAATCTCGCTCAGCCAACGTCATTTTGGTTTTTCCACAATTTCAGTTAGGCTAAATTAAGAAGGAAATTGGCAATCTGTCAAATCTACATGTCGCTGCCGCTGTGCGTATGTGTGGAGGAGGTCGATTGCATGGCCGTGTGTGTTTTGTGCACCATGCATTTGCAGATTAAGTCTTGATTACTTTGTGTTAATGGAGCAGTGTTAATGAACTCTCAGACTTAATAAGATGAACAAACTCACAGAGTAAAGGGGCTACCGGGTCGTCACCATAAACATCACAATGTTGAAGTAGAGAGGGAATGTACAGCAGTAAAACACCAGGCATGAGGATGTAGCATCAGGGGAAGAGGATACGTGGGAAATGCTTAACATTTAAATTTCAACATATTAAGATAGAAAGTCTGCACCAATATCAAAGTCTCAGAGATCTTTTTTTAAAATGTTTTTCAATTTTCACTGTGGTTTTTTAGTGAGGAATATAAATCATCTGTACTACACTGCACTTAACTGACACAGAAAGTCTCATTGTGTCAGCATAATACAAGTAAAGCACGGAGGGCCATCTGGCTAGAACCTGAGGTTTGTGCAGCCTTCTGTCTCCTTTTAGTTCTGCTAGACCTGCTGGAGTCCCTGCGTGGACTGTGATCACCACGTACACCTTGAATTAGATATCGGATGATTCAGTTGTGTACCTCCAACTCTCCTAATAAAAGTCATTTTGGAATAAAAATGCTGTGGTGCTTATAAACTCCTAGACCTCGGTGCTTTTCGCAGTGTGCACAACTTCCCTGTCCAGTGTTACCCAGAGGCAGATTGGAGCCAGCGTTCAGCTTTCTCAGTGTTGTTCCTCTGGATGATTCTTCAGCATGCTGCCCAGAGAGTTTTCATTTGCCAGGGCTGCCTTAGGCTTCCTCATCAGCCCAGTGTTGAATCCCTATAGAAAAGAGGTTAGACAGAATAATAGTTTTCAGCACAGTGTGTGAATATGTAAGTCTGTCCACTGTCTTTGGATATGGAACCGCGCACCTCACTCGTTTGCAGAGAGATTGCACAGCCTGTGTTTGCTGCAGTATGTGTGTGCACTGCAGAGCAGCCCCACGCCGTTCACAGGCATATGGAGATTGCTGGCAGGATTTTACAAGGCAACTCAAGCGGCGTTGGCTTTCGTATGTGGAATCGGATTAAGAATATAAATAACTTAAGAACTGACTCTAAAGTATGGAGAAGTAGCAGAACTGATGGATGTAGAAAAACTGGATAAATAGGTGGAGTGAGGGCCAGTAAAACTGATGTAGAACGTCACGCAGTGCAGCTTAGGATGTTAACGGCTGGTCAATATGCATGGTGTGTGTGTGTGTGTGTGTGCGTGCGCATGTGTGGGTAATGAAATATCTGTTAGGTTACAGTTAAGTGTACACTTGCAGCTCGTTAGCACCAGCAACGTCCCTGTCATTTCATCTTCTGGTTACTAGTAGCAACCGGGTCAAGGCCACCGTGAAGCAAATACAAAGTGTGTGTGTGTGTGTGTGTGTGTGTGTGTGTCTGGGAGAGAGATACACACAGCCACACACACAGACACAGACACACACACACACACTAGTTGTGTCAAAGGTTTGCTAACAATTACATGAAGATTTTTTTAAAATAAGATTAAAGTTAGAACCTAGAATAATGTTAGGATTACACGTTCAGGGGATTAAGTGGATGTGTGTTCTGAGTTTAGACTTACATTTACATTTGGTAATTTTATGTACTACATCATAGCATTAACATTAAGTGTAATAATCTTAAGCTTAAGATTAGTAAGATTAGTAGGTAAAAGTAAGAACTTTAAATAAAGTGGGATTAAGATAAGTGTTAGAAATAAAGAACTACATTTTAAACAATTAAACAATTTTTGGTTCATTTTAAGTAATAATATCTATTGTAAATGGTATTTAGTAGATGATTGTGTGTGTGTGTGTGTGTGTGTGTGTGTGTGTGTGTGTGTGTGTGTGTGTGTGTGTTAATCTACTTACCGTTATTCAGCAGACAGATTGGGAGGACAGATGCTCAGACTCTCCACCCTATGTTTTGAATATTTATGACACTGATATGAATATGAACATGTGAACGATGACTTCATCATCAAACATTCAGTCTAAGCATAAGTGTGAGAGTGTGTGTGTGTGTGTGTGTGTGAGTGTGTGCATGTTGTCAGCTGAAGGGTAAAATTATTTAGTAGTGTTTAAGGTCAGCACCTTTAAGTATTAAACAGTAATAATAATTCAGAATTATGCAGTTTATTTTTGTCCCCTGACAGATCTGCAGGTCCCTCATCAAAGACCTGAGCACTGAGAGATGGTGCGTGTAAATAAGAATAGGACAAGAAACAAACCAGAATAAAAAGAATTAAGTCATATAGTGTAAAGGAAGCAGAACTATTAAAATAAAGAAGAAAGTCCTGAGATGAAATTCATAAGAAAACACAAAAAAGCAAGTGTCATGAAAACATAAATGTACATCAGCAAAAATATAAGGACGTCTGAGCTTTACACTCATGAGGTCTGATTAGCATATTACCATTAACATGATGATTTTCAAATTCAGACAAACAAGTGCTGATGAAAGAATGTAAAGATGAGGAGGAGAATATCGAACGGTAGGAAGATGATAAGATCTGCCACTGCTCCTTCACCACAGAAGGTTAATAGAAACTCAACCCTACTTTATTCGGGGAGGACGAAGACCCTCACTCACTGTGATGGAGGGATAACCCCACATTCAACCTCCCTCTAAAACACCTCTGTCTTTGAAAAATGCATGAACTCTGATGAATAAGGTATGCCGGAATGCACTTATAGTGAGATAGAGATAGAGAGAGAGAGGGAGAGAGAGAGAACCTTTGCTGCTAAAGATGAACAGGACTTCACTTTAAAAGCAGAGGGCTGTAGATCTGACCATAACTCCCAAAATGCTAATACATTTTAATAATACATATTTGCATATTATTGGGACACATACCTTAATTCAGGTATTTTAATTTGTCCTATTGTCAAGGTTAAGCATCTAGACTTGCATTTTGGTTGACTGAATGCTTCCAAATTTGAGGGGGACAATTTAGGGAAGTCTTCTTGTTTAACACTGGTACCTGACCGTATGTATTCTCTGCTGAATGAATGTCTGAAATTACCGATGACATGCTCCAAAACATAACTATTCATATTAGTAAAATCTGCTGTGATAGACACATGGGACGACCAATTTGGAATGGTAGGTTATTCATGGCAACCCAGAAATGGCACAGCAGTCTGAACAGTTAACATTTAAATGCAACAGATGGAGGGCTGAATTGATTATAGGTATAAAACAAACATATATAAACAATATTTATATTATTTCATTTATGATGTGATGTAAACATGATGGCAGAAGCCCAGGATCCCTAAGATTTGAATGTAAATGGAATATTTAGCATTTTTGTGTATGATTTTCAGATTGTGTTCAGGAAGATCAGCGATGTAAAGCGTGAGGAAGAAGAGCGATTGAAGAGGAAGAACGAGGCACCGCTCGACCTACCCCCCGATCACCCGGTGCGACGTTTATTCCAGCGCTTTAGACAGCAAAAAGAGGCGCGGCTGGCCGCCGAGCGCAGCAATCATGATGACCCTGACATCGAGAGGGGCCACATCCACAACGACATCATTACCCATGAACCTATACCCACCACCAGCATCATAACTGTCACAGAAAGCCCGGCGACGCCTATCCCTTCAAAATCTGCTACGAGCAAAGTGGTAAATCCCACAGATCGGGCTAAACTACAGGCGCCTAACACACTTGGAATATTCCGCCAGTCCGAAGGCGGTGGCGGCGGTGCCCGAGGTTGGGCCCGCTTCCGGGAGCAGAGCAGAGCTCAACCCGAGTGTTGGAGGAACGTAGCAAAGGCCGAATCGATGGAAATCCTTCCGGAACGCGGATGCAAATCTGCCGAACCTGGGAATCTGAAAAAAACAGACTCCTGTGACAGTGGAATTACCAAAAGCGACCTAAGGTTGGACGAAGGGAGCGGGGCAAGAACACCCACAGCGCGCAGTCCGGTCGATCAACCAGTTGCTAAGCTGATAACCACGCCCCCACCTATACCTGAACACCCACTCAATGCGACGCTCATGGAGCTGCGCTCCGAACTTAAGGCTGAGTTAACTGCGCTTGGGAACCGCATTCACACACTCGAATCGCAGCTTGTCGAAGTATTACGGCTGCTGCGGAGCAGAAACACGTCCACTACACACTCACCACCATTTTATAACATTTCACATCCCGCATCACCTGACTCGGACCGAGACGACATCTTCTCCTAAAAGACGAACGTGTCTGCAGGAAGGGGTGATTTGCTGGGACCCAATGACGCCCCCTGATTTGCATAACTATAGGACCGCATGATAGTTCTGACATTGTGGCTGGTCCTCCTTAAAAAGTGCTTTTATACGAAATAATGCAGCTTTTATTAAAACAATATTCCAGGCTGGGTGCTAAGCCTCATGTAAGGATTAGATATGAGCATGAAGTTTAAGTTTTAATAATGAAGAATCCACTCATATATGCATATGAACTCGTACAAGCACCATCTGTTCAGTTCATTGTAAATCACATACCATGAAAGGCTTTTCATCCTTATCCAGTTCCTGAGTTTAGTTAAATGTTCCACGTCATTCCTCCTCAACTTACAGCATCAGGGTTAAGGAATCTCCCTTTCAACCCACTTATCTTTACAAGGTTTAGAATGAAGCCTAAACAAATCTCTCATCTTGAAACATCCGTCAAAGAAGAGGAGGAGTCTGTGATGTCACACTGTTATAAACATGATGGGGGCTTGTTTCAAACGCTCTTTGCCTTCATGCTTCTAGCATTAAAACTATTCACACAATGATTAGGAATGTTTAGATTCAAGACTTCTCTATACTGATCCTTCAACTCAGGATTTTAACCGAGGCCCCTTTATTAAACGAAGAGAATCTGAAGGGCCCCTCAGTTTTTAAACGCTGAGAGTGAGAAGTAGCAAAAACTTCAGCAGAAGGAATCCAGTTTTCCTATTTTTTAAAATTACAATACAGTCACCAGTTCCTGTGAATTGTTGTGTTTGTGCTAAGACTGAGCCTTTAATAGTAACATGTGAGCAGATTGCATTTCAGGTAGCTGCCATATTGCACTAGGCATGTCTCTATCGAACACTGCTGCTTTGGATGCTGCTGTTGAACTGGTTCTGTGCAGCAACACAGCCTCCATATTGGTCAGGGGAAAATGTAATCAGCTGCTGGACAGGTTTAGGGGCTGATACCATGTGCAAGGGTGACATTTAGGTTACTGTGCTGCCAACAGACAGGCACCTCACTGTACAACATAAAGACTCAGACTGGAGCTGTGCTGAGCTGCAGTGACTGTGGAGAGGGGTGTAGTTCTCATGGGGAAAAAGTGGGATAAGGTGTGATTGTGTGTGAGGCAGTAGCTGCAAAATAACAGGAGCATGAAAAAGAGCAGATGTCTCGTCTTAAGGGACAGAATGCGAGACGAGACACTGTGAATGAGATGATGTGTTTAATGTCTGAAACACACACACACACACTGTGATGGACATCCATTATATCAATGCCTCCTCCCAAGGCTCACTTGCCACTTGGCAGACACATCTGCATCTCCCTGGTTAATTCCGCTGCATTGCCATCGTATTACCGCTTTAACAACGCTGGCTGGGATTTATTTCACACCATGTCACATTCTCACAAGTCTTCACTGTTCTAACAACATTCTGAATAACAAACGGGAGTTTAACACTATCAATTATCCTTATTCAGATCAATAAACCTGCTCCGGCGCTCTAAACTGGTTGAAAAGCATGAACCGGTTCGTTACACTCCGTCCTGTGTGCACGTCTTTACTCTTTGCTTCAGCCTTTGCTGCCTTGCTTTGAAGTAGGAGCCTCATTATTCAAAAGTTCCAAGCTTCTTACACTTCAGTTCGACACACTTTACACACATGCTCATTCTTTCGGCCTCCTAAGCCTTTTTTCTTAGGTTTCCAGTCGCTTTGTGCTGTTTAATTTCAATCCGTGTCCATTATTATCTGGGAGAATTCATATGGGGACAGTGTTATCCCAGTGAACCTCCTCTCAGCAGGATAGAAGTCCTCCAGCATAGGACTGATCAGCAGTAACCAGACTTCCACAATTCAAAAAGAGCCAATTTCTGGTTTTATAAAATGAAAGATCTTCGTCTTGGCTCCAGATCAGAACAGAGTCACTCTGCGCAGCCTGTTTGGTTGTTTTTTTCTGCTCTAACACTCCCGCATGTACTCCTGAAGGTCCTGCAAATTAGCTAATTATGAGCATAGCAGGGGTACTCTCCAGCAGTAGGGTAGAAAAACACTGCTGTAAAACACCGGAGCTGATGCATTGAGCTGTGATATTGAGCTGGAAAGGCGTGTTGGATCAACAAACACAGGGTGAGGCCTGCGATACAGACTGAATACAGTTCTGAAGGCGATCAGTAATGTTATCAAACTTTCATTACAAGGTAATTGGTTACAGTCTACACAGATTTCTACACATTTCTAATTAAAATAGATTTTACAAAAACAGTGATGAACTGATGTCACCACAAAGTATCCAGAGTATAATACTATGGTGTGAAGGCGTAATGGGCGAAGCCTGTAGACAGGAGGCAGATATAGAATGCAGATCAGGTAAGCAGCGAGACCTGACTGCAATTAACGCCCTGTGTTGGTGTGTCATGTGTGCCGTACCTGACTCAGCTAAATACAGGTTGACACTACATAGTTGTCATTCTTTATCGGAGACAGGTAAGGCACCACGCTTCCAGCCACTCACCAACCCCCTTCTGCCTCTTTTACTGCACACAGATCTACCGTTCTCAAAAGCTTTCTTATTAAAGCCTCCGGGACCAGAACCAGAATTCAGTTCAACACTGAGGATTAAGGGAAGATATTAAAACACAATGTTTGCACGACTTCATATCACAGACCACAGCTGATTTCCACCAGTTTTCTCTTGTGAAATGCTGCATGTTAAAACACACCATGTGCATGTATTTAAATATGTAAATGCTATTTTGTATATGATGTATAAAGATAAGGGTATTTTGTATACACGGCTAATGATCCCATTTCGTTTTTATAAGCTGTTTTCCTTCCATGTGCAATAAGACATATGAATGTTGCTCACTGTAAGATGAAATTGCGAGCTGAATGAAATATGTAATGTTAGTTGAGATCGACCGACAGACGGTTTTGTCTCTTCAGAACCAAGAATTAAACGTGTCCTTGAAATAACACACTGTAGGCAGTTGTGCTGTGTCAGTTACAGAGTGGAGTCAAAGGGTGAAAGGCTCTCACGGATTAAGAGGTGTGTCCTAATACTTTTGTCTCTGTAGTGTGTGTGTATATATGTGTATGTGTGTGTCATCATGTGAAGATTACTGGACGACTCCTGGTCCCATGAGAGTTCTGATAATATAAAAGGATTAGAAGCTACCCAGAATGTAATGGAATCAATACAAGCAATAAATTATATCAGGCTTGTCGTCAAGGTTAAATGCTTTTACAAGTTGTAAGCTAAGGCGAAAAAGAAAAAGGCTAAAAATTACAACTGAAAGGTAATATTATCGGCTTGGTGTTAGTGTAAAACATCACACCGTTAATCACTTAGTGTCGAGCAGAAATAATGTAATGAACAACGTATGATTATTAAGTTAATAATGTATTAAGAACACAAAGCAATTAGCTTTTTTACTTTACCAAAGATTTAATAACAAACATGGTCTTAAATAAATCTAACATTACAGACTGTAACCGCATTTTTAAAAAATGTTCCAGTGTTTTTTTTTTGTTTTTTTTTTTAATGGGGTTTGCAGTATAGCGAGCTAATTAATAATTATCTCAGAACAATCGTCTCATACAGCAGTCATATGCAGAAGCAGGATGTATAACAGCCAGCTTGGCAGGAGACAATGTGAGGATGAGCAGAGGTTTTAAAAATCACAATGGAAACATTAATACACTTACATATTCTGAACCACACACAAATCTCAATACTGGCAAAGTTTAAATTCATGGCACAGGAACCACATTCACACACAGTACAGTGATCTGGTAGCTGAGTGACTAGAAATGGAACTTAGTCAAAATGTTTATGGTCTACCTCGAGTCCAACTTGTGCAAAACAGTAAAGAAATCCCAGCATTGGAATGCCAATGGTGCACCAACCTGGACAGACAGACAAAAAGATACAGATATAATTATTTATATATTCTGCTCTGCAACATTAAAGGACATTTTATTTTAGAGGTGCACACAATTATCCTCCTGTTCACTCTGCAACAACAATTATACAACATCTAATCTTTTTTCCTCTGCAGACTCCCCACTGTGACATTCTCTGTGTATCTGGAGTCAGTCAGTCATCTGCAGTGACGTGTGAATGCAGGTAACATACGTGTGTATGTGTGAGTCAGAACATACTTAAGTAGCCGTTGCCATGACGAAATGAATTGGTCAGTGACTCTAATAAACCTGAAGGGCAATCAGAAAGAGTGACTCAGGAAATGTCCGGCCCACCTTCGTCTCTCCACGTCTAAATCAGGAGCCTTCACTTTCAAATCCACAAGTTCAAGTCTGCCAGTTCAAAGTAACTTAATATTATAAATATTTGATTATGATTTTGATATTTGATTGTTTCGCTGTGAGAGAACGGACCGAGGCCGGTTGGGGGGGGGGGGGCGGCAGAACCAAAGGCGTGAGGAAGGTAACTGATGCACCAACATCTCTGAATAGATTTGATTAAGTTTCAGGAGGTCAACCTGAGGGATGAAGTTTAGACTTTATACTTAACAGTAATATAATATTATAAAATATTTTAAACCCTTTAGTGGACTTTATTCTGTAACAGCGGTTGGTTTACAGTAATGGGGTGAGACGCACCTTGCACAAACACCTTCTTCCAGTAAACCAGTCCGATCTGAATTCCACCCAAAAACACCAGATTTGATAAAATTAACATAGCAGTGGAAAAAGCAGAGATGAGGGCCATGCCACGCCTCCTCATGGCTGGAGGCAGATACTGTACCTACAGATACAGTGAAGAGAAAAGCATAAAATAAAGCACATGTTTTTTTAAACAATTTTGACATTCCTGGAACCACAAGTTTCACAAGTATGGTGGGCTGGGGTTGCCCTTCTACTGCAGTGTATACACACAGGCCCAATTATTACAGGTTTATTGCACCATTACATTAAAAACACACACATTCTCTTCCTGTTTGTCTGTGGATGTAAGGTTGAACTTACAATGAGCTGATGAAGAGGAGGCCAGTGGAGAAAGAGTGTAATTGCATTCTCCACCACTACACACACCCAATTTAACAGGGCCCAGCACCTTAAATAGTCATGGAAACCATGCCACAAACACATGAAGCCGAATGCCAGGGCGGAGGAAAGGAGCTTCTGGAAGACACCACGCTGAGAGCCACCCAATGGAACATACAGATACCTGCACCCACAAAATACGGACAGAAATATGTAGCTTGTTACATCACTCAGTGAACCATGTTTGGAACGATGTGAGTAATGGGTGTCTGTATTAATGACAACAGAAGAACAATTTAGCGGCATGAAATAATAAAAGTCTTTTCTGGATATATCAACCTAATGAATGTGTGTGAGAGATTGATGTGTGTTATTAAAAAGTCTTTGTCCTCAACAGGCCATCAGAGCAACATCAACACACCTGAACAAACTTCTCCCCCCCCCCCCCCAATCTGTCCATCAGTGCTTATCTCAGCATGCTTCTTCATTTCAAGACTGAGAGAACACAGATCAGTTTTAATGAGGCCAGGGGGATTGTGGGGGGATCTCATAGCGCAGTGTGTGTTTGTCAAAGAAGGAACATAAGACAGCAGGATCTAAACACACTTCTGTACACCGTCCTTTATCCTTTAATTTCAATGCCAGCGCAATTTATTATCGGGACAACCAGCCATTTGGGGCCAAAGCAGAAAGTGAAGGAGGTTAAGGACTACAGTTATTGGCAGGTGTGCACAGCCACATTGCTTTTCAGCCAGAGCACAACAGTGGTTCCTCAACACGTCTGTCTCAGTGATCCACCTTGAGGATTAAAAACTCACAGGATGCTGCCTAAAGGATGCTAGTGACTGGATGTTTTTTTTTAGTGGATTACTCTCAGTCTGATGTATTTATAATATCCAGCAACACTTCTGCATCTGACTCACTCACATCAGAGCAACACACACGAATATGCACTACCATACCAGCGCCAAGATGCTGAGCATCATCCACGACCCACATAATGCAGTTCACACAAGGACGATCCGGGTTTAATTCCCAGTATGGCAAACACAGGTCATTTCTGTGTGGAGTTTGCATGTCCTTCTTGTGCTTGTGTAGGTTTTCTTGGGTTCCCTTTCACATCTAAAGACATGCTGATGGGTAAAACTGGAGACAACAAATTGTCCTAGTCGTGATGGGTGTATTATTAGAGTCCGGATAAATAGCAGGGTTGACTCAGGACAGGGTTCTGGTGTAAAGTGTAATATGTGGATCCTTTTCACTTTGGTGGCCCCTAATGAAAACAAGAACTAGCAGTGTGTAATCAATGGGGACAATGAGATGCTTTAATCGCACAAGTATAATAATGTGTGTGCATTACACATTAAATCTGGACAAAATTTTGACGATACAGTATCATTTACCTCATGTGTCATATTACCTGACACCTTGCATTAAGTGCATTTAATTGTGACACTGAATAGAATGCGCACATTTTAATTGCTGTGATAAGAATCCGAGCTTCGAAGCCGAACCCATTTCAACTCACAATAGAAGGATGGCGGAGGAGGACACAGATGAATTGCAGATTCATTAAAATGTGAATCTAAAATGTGTGTGTATGTGTGTGTGTGTGTGTGTGTGTGTGTGTGTGTTTGTGTGTGTGCGTGTGTGCGCAGATTCTTTAAGAGCAAAAACCTCTTACCCACCTCCACACTTCTCACTGTGTTGCACAATTACAGTGCATTTAAAAACACATTAAGGCCACTCTAATGCCACTTTAGCACACACATGCCCATACACACATACAAGCACTTATACCCTCCTGTTATTTAGATCAGGTCACCATGCCTCTTCACAATCAAAGCACAGTTTAGTGTTTAGTAAGAGATGGAGAAAAGTGATGCTCTTAAATCATGGAGGTGAACATGTGTAGTGGACTGGGGTAGTGTTAGAAAGTAAGAGTAATGAGAGCAATAAAGGAAATATAGAGAATGTGAGATAGTGATAGAGCAAAAGAAAGATGGAGGAAGAGAAGGGTCAAGAGTAGTTATGGTTTTCATTGTATCATACAGACAGTACAATGGTTCTGAGAACTGACCACATGTGCAGAGTTGCAGTATTCAGTAATCACGGTTTATATGTTTACAATGAGGAGCTAAGAAAAGAAGAGAACTGAAAAATGCTGGGCAAACAACAAAACAAAAGTATAATCATAAAAACACATCACAAAAACCATAATCTTTTTAGCTGCTTACTACAGAACCTGAAGTTGATTAATACGAAAAAAAAATTTAACAGATCATTTAGAAAGTTGGTCTGGAGGTGATTCGTTTCTTGCCAGTGTGCAACTTTTTTTTCCTCTTTTTCGTTAAAAATCTGTTGCAAAATATTAAACACAAAAATTTAAAACCACAACTGCATTTTTAAGTCCAAATAAACCAGTGCTATTTTCGCATTATGGAAGCTAATTGGCAGTAATATTATATGATGCATTAACATATCATTTTGATACTTTATTGAGGTTTTTCATTGAGATTCTCAATTTATGGTTTAATTAGATTAAAGTTCTTGCAGCTAATGATTTCTGTATTTTTTTTTTTCAATCTGTTGGAATAAAATTACCACCGTTATAATGTTTGCACTGAGGAAATGATTACATTTCTCAGAACTTAATCCTGAAAGATATTTTTAGCTGCTCCTCGAAAGTAGGTATTTACACTGCACATAACCACGACAGGTACAAGATTGCGGCGGTTGGCCCAGCCTCAAGTATACATGCTCAAGGTTGGCATTTTTAAAAGAATTAAAAGTGGTTTTGAAACATTTAAGCAAAATGTATGGTTGGTCACTGACAATCATTTGCTATTTTACACATCCAATGAACAGACAAAAAAAGGCAGAAAAAAACAAGATGCTGAAACAAAATTATAAGAAAGATCACATCATCCAAAACACTTTAGCATTCTGAACACAACCAAAAACTTTTCAAAGACTTAGTGTGGCTAGTTCCTGTAAAATAAGTTCTTAGAACCAGTCTAATGAACAGTAAAATAACCCCTTCCTCCCATCTACGCAATAATATTCACTTCTGAATGGAAACAGTTCTGTGACTAACCAATTACAGAAAATAAATAATAATGATAATGTAATGGCTAAATTGGATGAGCTATAGGTCACCTCACTTATACCTTTAAACCCATAAGAATACAAAGCTATATAATATAAAAAACGGTCTCCATCTATAAAAATGAAACATCTGCTTCAACAGGTGTAGAGAGAGAATGCTCTGTGTCCTACTCACGGCATTGTCACTTTAAAGTATATGCGCATATTCACACATACTGGCACATCTCCAGCAATTCACCATTTTTAGTGATCAAACATCTCTTTGTCCAAAGACCAAGACTCTGCTTGCAGGAAAACGTCCGTATGTGTCCATTTCCTGAATATGCAATGACAGCCACTCCATGGGGCACAAGGGTCTATCAGAATATGAATGTGAGATGTCAGGAAATGCAGACCTTTGTTAGCCAGGCAACAGTTTTGGCTATTGAGTCTCTGTGCAGCTGCACTTTGGTGACTTCTAGTGACCGCAGAGTAATTTATTAAATGTGGAAATTCAACAGGAGCAGTGTGGCACCAGCCGTGTTTAAGTTGAATTTAAAATGCACAACTAGGGCAAAAGACTGAACAAAGGAGACAGACAGACAGACACACAGACACACACACACACACACACAGACACCTACCTGATGAGCCATCTGTAAATTCCAACGTCAAATGTTCTAAAAGAAGAAAAAAAGGAATTGGTTTATATTCAATCATACAAGATTAAGTCATCTTTAACATTAGAGGGTGTAATAGCTGTTAGCACTTTATAAACATCTTCCCTTAAACTGATGGAAAGGCAAAATGTACTTCTCCAAGGGCACATCAGTGGTAATTAGTGTGAGCGGTAATATCATAGTCTTTCTAGGTTTTGTGTAAATTTACAAACTGTCAGTGTTCAACAGAACTGAAGGAGCATTTTGATGCGGTGCAGTGTAAGCTATTAAATTTACGTGACATTAAATAAGTATCATTACACAAAACAGAAACTGAGCAGCAAAACTGAGCAATACAGTAAACATGCAATATTCCATCCCATATTAAATGATATTGTGATTATAATAATTTAAAGTATTTGAAAAAAAGACTAAGCTAATTAGTAATAAAGCAGAGTCACCACTGACCAACACACCTTAACCAATAACCAACTATGCCCTATAGGGGAGGGATGAGGTTAATTCTGGGGGAAAAAGATGCTGAAGAGGCAAGAGAAGGAGAGGGAGGTCAAAGAGAAGTGTTATAGATGTTGATGGTTGGAGTGACAGAGGAGGATAATCAGGGCAGGGCAAGATGAAGAATAATGATCCAAAACAAGATCAGACAGTAATGCTAGATTTAAATATATTTATGGGCTTTATACAATCACTGCTCAACCTTTACATATCTATAGCTGCTAAAAACCAAACTAACCCACATTTTACCACTGTGTTCATACTCTTTTTTCCTTGCATTGTTCAGGCCATAGACTACAAGCAACCAGTCAAAAGTCAGTAATTAATCTGTACAGTAATGCAATAATATCCAGACAGCATCTGATCTTTGGCAAATACATTCTCTTCATAAGGGGATGTCAACAAGGATGTTTTACATACAGCACTAGAGAACTAGAACTGCCGCTGAGTCTTCAGCTGATTACATAACTTCATAAACGCTTGTAAGGCTAGTGAGTACGGCCCACAGGAGACACTTAACTGAGCTGCTTTAATTAATCTTGGCGGATTTAAGTTTGTTAGTGGCTGTCGCTGCATGTAGAGTTCAGGATTAGACCCAAAGGCACTTCTCTGGGACCAGTTTGGAGGTTTTTAGCTTTTATCATTTGGATCGGGACAGGAGTCAGCAACAGCAGGGTAAAAGCCATTATCTGAAAGAAGCATAAGGCCATAATAGCCGTCAATTTAAAATATTTTCTCCTCAGGTACACCTGGGTCAATTAAAAGCACAGTTATTATAATTGCATAATCAGTTGGGAAGTTCCTGAGGAACTGGGTTTTACCCATTAAAATTAAATATCCCACGATTTGAATGAGTCCCGTTCACCATGGTCTATGCTTAACTCATAATACTGCTACCCTGACAGCGCAGGTTCTTTTGGGTGAATTCTGAAGCCCCGGAATTGAAACAAAAGAAGTCATGGATTTATATTTAAATCAAAGTCAAATAAAAAAAACTACAATGAATAGTTACAAATCTGCATTTCCACAGAAACCACAAGGTAAACATACAAATATCCAAAATGCGCAGCAAAAAAAACTGTTTACACAGTTCCCTATGTATCATAATTTATTTTGGGTAAAATGTCAGTCCATAATTAACACAATTTGTAAAGAATGAATTGGGAACAAAAGCAAAAGGAACAAATATTTCAGATTTTTAGGGAAATTTGCTTTTCATGCTGTTGTCCTGAATATTATCCTCAAAATATTTCAGTAAAATTCCTGAACAAAAGACTTCCACCTGATAATCAACCCTTGCCAGAACTGTAGACTTTGATTTGTCGTCCTCCAAAGACAATATTAGAGCTGAAAAATCAATTCTCCTTGCCCTGCTCTATTGCCTGTTTCACATCTTTCTCTCGTTCCGTCAATCACTTTCTTTCTCAAACCCATAATCAGTTCTATGAGAACTAACCCAACAGTTCACATCAATCCAGCTCTAAAGTTTTCATCCTCGTTCCTCTACTTGTCATTGGCTGGCTCTAAATCCCTCATTCCTCTCTGTCTGTAATAAGGCAGTTCCCGGGAAAGCTATTGATTATCTGTCAAAAACTGAGCAGCTGGAACAGATGGATAGGTCACTTTTATAGTTGACTTTCTTACAATGAAATGACTCCTGTATACTAAACACAATGGAAAACATCCAATCGCTAGCAAAGCAGTGCTGTTTGGTTAATACTACATCAAAATGACAGATTTTTCATAGTGTAGCATTATTTTGTAAATCTTTTATTCTACCAATGATCCTTTCATTCATTCATTCATTATCTCCCACTTCATCCTCTATTAGGGTCGCGGGGGGGTTTCCCCATGCCCATCCAGGGGAGAATGTTTCGGGCACTGGGCAGACAGACCCAGGACAGGGCGCCAATCCATCGCTGGGCACACACTCACTCACACAGACACACTCTATATGGGGAAATTTGGAGAACTCAATTGACTTGATCCATGTTTTTGGACTGTGGGAGGAAACCGGAGAACCCGGAGGAAACCCACGTGGACACGGGGAGAACATGCAAACTCAAAGATATGAAATCACAGAATATAGTTTGTAGGCTATTGTTAATAAAGTAATAAAAGTAATTGTCTACAATTGAGAATATTTCTCTCAGCATAATGTTACATGAAAACTGTAAATGATTTAACGTTCAACTTTTGTATAAATTAGCACTCTTATTTTACTTTGAAACAACCTGGCAGCTAATTATAGCAGAATATTTGATAATTCTCCAATCAAAGGAAAGAGGAGCCAGAATTTGGGAAACTTTGGAATGTCTGAGATCAACAGCATATATAATGGTTTCTTTGGAATCCACGGTGCGTGGAAAGCTATTAGGAAACGTCTCAGTCACTTCAGACTGAATCGTGATGAAGCCATTTGAGCTGGAGGAAGTCTGCATGTAGCAGCATGTTCTCTCCAGGGAGAGCTGAGATACTGCTGAGAACTCAGACTGAGGCAACAGACGACGCCACAGCCATCATGATAAAGTTCTTTAAGTGCTCGTCGACATGAAATAGTGAAGAACTTAGTATAAATTTTAGATGTGGATGTCTTGTGTTTATCTGTGTGCGAAGTATCGTATGGAACTGAGCTGCGTAATTAAAGATTGTGTGAACGTGGAGCAGCTCTGCCCTCTGCAGGACATCACTGGTGTTGCACTCAATTACAGCGGCAAATAAATATTTACCAGCTTGTTTCATTTGGAAAAAGTTATACTTAAACATTTGCGGGTTTTCGTTTTAAAATCAGTAAATCAGAAATAGATAAGAGATGTTTATAGACATGTGTATAGCTACTAATTTTTTTTTTTGAAGTAAGAATACAGGTATTTGAAAATGATGCTAATCTATGATGCATTGTGATGTGATAGGTTAAACATATATTCATTCATTCATTCATTATCTTCCGCTTATCCTCTATTAGGGTTGCGGTGGGGTTCCCCATGCCCATCCAGGGGAGAACGTCTCGGGCGCTGGGCAGATAGACCCAGGACAGGGCGCCAATCCATCGCTGGGCACACACTCACTCACACATACACACTCTAAAGTGGGCAATTTTGAGAATTCAATTAACTTGATCCATGTTTTTGGACTGTGGGAAGAAACCGGAGAACCCGGAGGAAACCCACGCAGACACGGGGAGAAGGTTAAACATATATATACACAAAAAAAACATGTGGACAACCACAATTTATATACTACACTATAGTACAAGTAAAAATATGTACAAACAATAATCTTCAAAAAATGGAACATGTAAAACTGTACAACTGATGATCATTCAGGTGAGAAGTATACAAAGCAGACACTGGTTTTATAGTAATAAACAATGAGTATCAATCAAAGAAAAAGAGTGTGTGTGTGTGTGTGTGTGTGTGTCACACCTCCACATCCCACGGAAGCTGTACATGATGCTGACACAGCGTGGCAGCGGAGGCGGTTCGAGACCATCCAGCTTTATCAGCAGGGACACTGCACCATACAACACCAAATACTTCACAAAGAAAAACTGCACCAGTGCCAGAGCTAAACCACCTACAGACAAAAAGTAAGAGCTAAAGGTCAAGCTAAAAAAAGTTAATTGTGTTCTTCCTAAATGTAGAGCTTCGATTTTAAATCTCTAATAAACCAGATAACAATCTGACTCTCACCTCACTTTGTTATAGCATTTGCCTAAATACAGAATATTAGTAATATAGAACCAAGAAATTTAGAGGATCTAGAGATGATCTTGGGAAAATGTACAAAAGCAAAATGATAGGGGTTGTGAACATATTTATTTGTCAAAGAGCGTGAGTCAAGTGATTTTTGGAAAACTTAATTTAGTTCTACTATTAAAAATCCTGCTCAAACCAGAATGCAACATACGACTTCAGTGGGTTATGGCTGCACAAATTTGGCAATATGGCAGCATGGATTTCCCCTCAGAGCACAGAAGTACATGATAACCATGATTTGTGAGAGATCAATGTAAATATAAATATAATAAAGCATTTGCGCTTCGATTACTATCAATTCCAAACACAATGTGAAAAGAATGACTAGACATGTTCCAAACATCATCATCATCATCATCATTGTCTTCTCGAACACATAAAGACACACTAACATGAAAAAACTCACATCAGCTTTTAAACAACATCCTGATACTCTATAAATTATTCTCCTGGCATAACAATTGGGCCAAACCCCCCATGTTCAGGCTTTGAGCAGCCTGTAAACACAGACCTGTACACCTCTGTGTGTGTTCATTTCTTGGTATATAATAATGTGTTCTATGTGTACCGTAATTAAGTTACCCAGAGCCCAGGGTGGGAGCAGGTTTAGGTAGGTCTCACTGCTCTGAATAGTGTGCATGTACATGAAGTGAATCAGGAGCTCAGCTAAACACCACCACGCATACACACGCATGATTTGGACCAACAGCCACGCTGCTGACACCGTGCATGTCGGCTGGTCCATCTGCAAAAGAAAAGAAAGAGGTGTGAGGGATGAACAGAAGGAAAGAGAGGATGATGATAAACATTTACTAGAGCTTTGCAGGGCACTCTGCATGTGTGTGTGTGTCGCAGGCAGGGCTGGAATGGGACCCAAAAAATCAGCCCTGGCAAGACGGCCCCTCATAATTATACTCCTAATTAGCGAAGTCCAACAGACTAGACTTAGATTTCGTCATTTAGACACTTTTATCCAAAGCGACTTACAAATGAGAGAACATACATAATTTATGTATGTGTTCCCTGTTCCCCACTCCTTTAACATATACACGTTTAGCACTGAAACTAGTGGGTGTCAGTGTTCCTAACTCCTCAGGAAAGAACGTAGTTATTGGCTGTCCTAAATGTCTCTAAATTACATCATCACCTAATTTGCATAATAGTCCATTGTGTATTTAAAGCTGTAGAATAAAGGAATAACATTGTGGGTGAAAAATGTGAGTAAAAAACATGTCAAAATATGTCAAAACTACAAATGGATTAAATCTATTTTCTACTTTTTATAATTACTTTACTGTCCACAAAGTATTATGGAACGTTCCATAGTAAATATGTGTGGTTGTCATAGCCATAAGACTAAAGAACGTCACTTAGAACATAAGAAAATGTGCAAATTAAGGAGAAAGAGCAAGAATGTGAAAAAAGAGAGATAGGGGCAGAGAAAAAGAGAAAGAGGAAAAAAGAGAGAGAAACTTTTTTGAACACCGATAACAATATTTAACCACACAAATACGTCAAACGAATTCCCAGGAAGTCACCTGCTGTCTGAAGTCATTATAGTTGACGATGGGTCCATTGTAAAAAAGTGGATGATAAAAGCAGTAAGCTGTGAGGTCATACAGTTGTCTTATGAAAGTCCTGATTCCAGAAAACTGCAAACTGGTTTCTCCATCATCAAGGGGACTCCAAACTAGTTCCAGATTAAAGCTTATGCAGCGCAGGCCGCACATTGCTGTGCTGAAGAGCAAGAGGTAATATCGCTCGTCAGTGTGATACCAGACCCGCTGTGGGGAAAGCACAAAGCATACGATTGGTTAAAATAGACTGGCTGTTATTCAGTAGCACATGGGTTTAATCTTCATTACATTAGTCATTAAGCAGACACTTTGGTCCAAAGCAACTTGGATCTCATGGTTCAGAGTACAGGGTCAGCACCCCTGAAGCCATAAGGGTTAGTTAAGGGGCTTGCTCAAAGAGCCATATTGAAAACTTTGGTGGATTTGAGGTTTGGACCCCTAAAATTCAGATTGAAAGGAGTAAAATCAAATGAAATCAAATCCTTTATTGTCACGTCAAATTAACACAGGTGTGAAAGGTGAGTGTCTGGATGCTCAATCCCTCACAGTTGTACTACAGAATATATACATTAAATAAGAAGAGAAGAAAAAAAAAAAGAAAGTTAGGAAAATCCCTTCAAGTGTTAAATTTTGTTGGATATTGTAGTTAATTTTATTTTTTTCATAGTTTTTGAGAATGATTTCACCCAGAAACCTTTATGTAACAAAGGAACGAGAGAGAGAGGGGGGGGGGAGAGAGAGAGAGGGAGAGAGAGAGAGAGAGGGAGGGAGAGAGAGAACAAACCTGCATGTCCTGCAAATAACTTATGTGCAGCGTTGAAAGCAGTACAAGTGTGCAACCCCAGCAGAGGATGGTGCTTTGTAGCTGAGCAACAGCCAATGAAATGCTAAGGTGAAGCATAAGGACTGCCACGCCTCTTGAGCCCAAAAGCCACCAGGCACTCAAAAGGCCATAGGTTGTAAGAATGCCTTTTCGGTACTGTAACACATTCAAAAGTATAATTCAGAACAAGTGCACACTAACATATGTGTACTATTCTGTCAGTGAGAGATACTATGGTCCTTACTTGAGGTATATATACACTGGAAATCTGGGACATGAAGACGTGACCAATCAGAGACCACAGAAGGGATTGCCACGCCCACTCAATCCAAAAACTCCACTCAAAATCTGTGGGGTCCTAAAATACGAAATACGGATTTTACCATTCTTCTTCAGTTATTATTTGGCAGATAAACCACAAACACACACACACACACACACACACACACACACACAAACACACACGCACACACATACACACACACACACCGTGTCTCATACCTTTCTATGGCTCCACATGAACAGGCTCTTCTCCAGCTGTCCTTCTCTATTCAGACTCTCCTCGTGCTCTGTTCATCACATTTACATATTATTTGGTCACATGGCTCTCTTTAATGTATTATTTTGTTGCTTATTGTAATAAGGGTTATGGGGTGCGAGAGCATATCCCAGAACTCATAGGGCAACACAGTGTCACTGTATCATTCACCACCTAAACAGTACCTGCTCTGTGCTGGTCCTGTGGGTGTCATGATCATGAGAACATAATAAAGTGGATTATACAATGTATGAAGAGAAACAGATGGAATACCACCTGTAACAGTCAAACTAAAAGCACAACTATACAGTAAAGTGGAACTGATACATGGACAATGAGTGGAAACAATGAGGTGAACCTAATAAAATGGCCAGTGAGTGTATGTGGAATATTATGTATAAAGACATGGGCCAAAACAAGATCCTAATTAATGTAATTTAGGACTTGAAATGGCCATATTTGTGCAGATGAAGCTTTTGAGATGCTGTTGGAGACTGTGCCATTGTATAAACAAAGATAAATGAAAAAACGTAAACTTTATTACAATCTTTATTCTTATTTTAGTATACAATATCGCAATTATTTTTTTAAAAGGTAGTAAGTGGTTCATTTCTACATGTACTGTGAATATCAGTTATAATGAACATACAGTATTTGTTATTAAACCGTACTTCTACCTTTGGAGAACAGATAAAGCTGATAAAAGGAGTAGAAATGAGATGCGAAGGACAGGAACCAGTAAATGCTCATTTCCCAACGCGGTAACTTCACCAACTCCATCCCGGCAGCTCTGCCTCCACCCTGCACAAAGGGCAGGGACCTGCAATCAAAAGCCGAGGGGATCACCCGAGCTGAATCAGTGAATGTGTAAGGTAACATTTAGATTAAAGATTAAAAGCCGTCCGGGATAGGACTCCACAGCTTTACTGTCTGAAATGCGTTTGCAAGTTTAAATGATTATCATCTGACGTTTCTGTATGAATTGTAAGCCGTTCATTCCTTTATTATCTTCCTCTTTATCCTCTATTAGGGTCGCGGGGGGGGGGGGGTTGGATGCCCATCCAGGGGAGAACGTTTCAGATACACCCAGGACAGGACGTCAATCTATCGCTGGGCACTCACTCACACAGACACACTCTATATGGGGCAATTTGGAGAACTCAATTGACTTGATCCATGTTTTTGGACTGTGGGAGGAAACCGGAGAACCCGGAGGAAATCCACGCGGACACGGGGAGAACATGGAAACTCCACCCAGATTTGGATTCAAACCGGGAATCCCTAGTGCTGAGAGGAGAACATGCTAAACCACTAAGCGACCGTGCCGCCCCTTGTAAGCCGTTATCGTGTCAAATTAGAGCAAGTATTAATGACGGTTTTGAGCCCTAATGGCTACCGTAGTCGTCTCCATGGAAACACACGTTTATCATAACAAAAGCAGAACAGGCATTTTAAATGTAAAATAAATTCAAAATGAAAAATGTAATTCTCTTTTAAAAAGATTAAAACACGAACGTTGAAAATCTTTTCGGGAACAATGTCTGCTTTCATGAACAACTTCGCTAACTTAGTTTTTCTTTTCCCAAATTACTGTACCGAATTTAGAGAAAATAAATTATTAAGAATCGCAAATACACCTCTAAACATTAGGTACATGTTTTATAATTACAACTGTATATATATTTATATTCATACTTACATATTCGGTGCTAGATAACGTTATCCATCATTTCGACTTCCCGGGCTTGAACACAGGGAAGATGGTTGCATACCAAACAACTCTCTTTCAAATATGAAAGTGCACTAGGTAGACCTGGTGCGCAATTCCCTCGCCGCCTACTGAGTGTACTACTGAGTGTACTTTGTAGCTAATTAAAATCAGCCTACAGTTTGTTTACTTTGAGAAGCTCCGCCCTGTATTTCCCGCATTTGCGCGAGACTAGAGTCGTGTCTGTAAAGCCCGTTCGCTCCCTACATCCCACAAAGTGCCCAGTCTAGAAACTCTGTGTGAATAAATGGATCCGAAAAAGGGAACTATGTGGATAAAAAGAATGATTTGGGACACTTGTTGGGATGACCGAATGAACCCCTAGTGTTCTTTTGCTTGAAATTAATGTTTAATCATTAATAAAGAAGAGTGATTATATTTTTAATTTCCCAGTTGCTCTTTTTGGGTAATAAAAAAACACTATTAGCGATGCATGAGTTTGCAATTTTTTTTAACACACAAAATTTATACTTGGTGTGGATTCTTTAATGGCACACGGGGCAAAAGTATTGGGACAACCGTACATTACATCAGCAGGATTTTTCATGACATCCTATTTTAATTCGGTCTGCCCTTTGCAGCTATAACAAATTGATCTGATAATTTGGAGCTATTAAGCACAGCCATGCTGGTACAAAAATGTCCTTTCCTAAATTTTCCCCACATAGTTTGAAGCATACGATTATCCAAAATTAGGCATTTTATCTTATACTACCCAAAAAAAAATTAATTCAAAAATTTGTCCCAATACTATTTGTCTATAAAGTATATATGCACCGTCTGTAAATATATTTGGTTTGTGCTGTAAAGAAGTTATACAAGACATTTAAAAGATGGGGTTATTTATCCATTATACAATTTAATTGATTTAATAATAATAATAATAATAATAATAATAATAATAATAATAATAATAATAATAATAATAATAATAATAATAATACAGTATTTTTTTTATTTATTTATTTTTTTTTTACAAATGTACACACATGACCACTGGGTGGCAAAACGATTTTTAAAAATGGTCTAGCTGGCGTAAAACGTGGCAGGAATCAGGATTTGTTTTGCACCGCGTGGCTGTTATATTGCTGTGTACACAAGCACGAGCTGGGGAATCTCATTTCTGTCCCAGCTAAGGCCCATTTTTTACACTCAATATGGCTTCAAAAGGTATACTACAGTATCTCCTTCACTGATGATATGTTAAACAATTGTTCCAAGGCAGCCTGGCAATTTCCCAAAGATTTACCCTTTATTATATGATTCTATTGGTCTGAAGAGCTCGCACAAGAGTT
This sequence comes from Corydoras maculifer, assembly GCA_019802435.1. NCBI lineage: Eukaryota > Metazoa > Chordata > Actinopteri > Siluriformes > Callichthyidae > Corydoras > Corydoras maculifer. The sequence continues at coordinate 2,735,807 of JAFMOD010000191.1, read as the reverse complement.
CATTTTCAGAAAGCTTCAATGCTGCGCTGCAATCTTTTTTAAAAGCCCCAAGTTCAGGTTTCCATATATCATGAGATCAGAACATGCAACGTGGAACTCTGTGGTTCAGGAGATGGTCTCTGGAGGAATTATTCACATCTGGGTATACAGAACCAGTCTGTACCGAACACAGCCCTGACCTAAACATGAAAACGAAACCCCTGGCAGTGAGATGGGCCTCTTTATCCACATCTAACACCAGACCACACCTCCCTAACGCTCCTGCTGCTGAATAGAAATGAATCCTTGCAGTCTCCTTCTCAGAAGAACTGAGGCCCCCTGATAACATCAAAGGGGGCACTTTTAAAGTACTGCCAGGGTTGTTTAAAGATGTTCAGCAGCACTAGCTCGCAAAAATGAACTGGTTCTCTGATCCAACGTGGATGTCTGACCTCACAAATGCTCATCTGGATAAATGGATAGACTTTCCCCACACTCTAAAGAATACTCTTCACAGAACAGTGGGAGCTGTGGGTGATGCAGGGAAACTCTAGCCCCTGCTTCACCATGATGCTTTGTTCTCTGTCCTGCTGCACACATCAGCGACTGTGACGTCAGTAGCTCTGATATCAACACAACAAATAAACAAAAATTGGTCAAACTGACCAAAAGGCATAGACATTGAACCACGATTTACTGGAAACGAGATTAATGAACGATCGAAAGTCGTTATGACATCATAATGTGTTCACTATTGTTTATAATCAGTTTAACGTCATCACATTCAATCGATGGTTTATTTCTGAATTACTTTAAAGTCTTGGACGTTACTTGTCAGGACTGTCACGCGGTAAAAACGAAACTCACGTCCCACCCCCATCTGTGTGTGTGTGTGTGTGTGTGTGTGTGTGTGTGTGTGTGTGTGTGTGTGTGTGTGTGTGTGATGGGGGTCTGAATGTGTATATGTAGGAGTGTGTTTTGAAGGAAACAGTGCAGTTGCGTTCCTCGACACTTGGTGATTGTGGGAGACGGATGATGGCTGTTCAGGGAGGAAGGCGGCTTCTGCTGGGGACGTTCCTGAGAGCGAACCCCCGCTGCTGGTGCGACATCGGCGCGGGGCCGGCAGTCGGTGACGGAGCGTGGGGGTCACGTTGGCGCTCGGTGGACGCGGCGGCCGGCTCGAACCCGGCCGGTGACGCACATCACGCGGAGCGGCGCGCGCTGGCCGCGCGGGATCCCGAGCGCTTCTGGGGCCGCGCGGCGACGGAGCGCCTCACGTGGAGCCGCGGCTTCGAGCGCGTGCAGGACTGCGAGCTGGCGCGGGGCAGGATCCGCTGGTTCGTCGGGGGCAAGCTGAACGTCTCCGGTACCAAACTCGCACCAAATGTTCCGCCGCACTTCCTGCTCGCCGCGTCTCCTCACTTCACTTCCACTTCTGCAGATATGCACTTTCACAACTTCTGTTCGCTCTGACCGTTTCTTTCTGCAACCGACGGTCCGGTCCTTAAACCACGTCGTGAACGTTTAACGTTTTTAGAAACGTTTTAATTGTTGCTTAATGTAATATGATCTCTAAAGGTCTAAAGAACAAATAGTCACTAAACTAAAAATGCTATTTTTAAATGTTTTTTTGGGGGGGGGGGGGGTGCGCCCCTGTTACCTTTGGTGACGTCACATTTCGCAACTTTGGCGCGAAGCCTGTTGACAACTTTAGTATACAGACTTATGAATAGTTTTATTTAGAACATGAAAATTTTTTTTGAACACCTGTACGGTACACCTACTCGGTTCTTTTTGACATCAGGGAAGGCTTTCTGCACCATTTTGGTTTGTGTTTTTTAGGGTTGTTTGTGTTGTTCCCATTTATTCAGAAGAGCATTTATGAGGTCAGGCACTGATGTTGGAGAGGGTCTGGCTCATAATCTCTATTGCAGTGTATCCATAGGGTGTTCAATTAGGTTGATTTCAGGACTGGAACAGAAAAAGGGCCTTCCCTAAACTGTTCCCACAAAGTTGGGTAATGGATAACTAAATTCTATCCACCAGTGGCAATAACACTGAAGGAAACACATTACATTTACATTTACATTTGGTCATTTAGCAGACGCTTTTATCCAAAGCGACTTACAAGATGAACACAGGGTTAATCACAACATCCCTGGAGCAATGAGGGTTAAGGGCCTTGCTCAAGGACCCACATTGGTAATTGCAGTGGACCTGGGATTTGAACCGCCAACCTTCAGATTGATAGCCCAATGCCCTAACCACTGAGCTACCGCGCCCTAACACCTGAGTTCAGTGATTAAGTTGTGGCTTAATACTTTTGTTAATATGTATCTGAACTTTTATTCATAATAGAATGTTTTTCTATATGATTCAGAACATCTGGCAATTTTTAATTCTATCTCGATTGACATTTGGTATGTTCTCCATTGGCTCTAATGAAGGGATGTACTTGAACTGCCTGGACAGGTTTGTGTAAAATCCCGATGATCCTGTTATCCAGGACAATGACGCAATATTCCAAAGAGCATCTCTGTAATGTTGCTGAATGCTCGACTTTCTCTGTCTTTGGAATATTGGACAGGGTTCAGGTCAGATGACTGTGGAGGAGAGTCCATGCCTGTCAGCACTTCCTGATCTTTGGTCTCTGAGTAGTTGTTGACCAGATAAGGAAAAGAAACATGTACTTATGTCTAGGATATTTTGCCCGTTCATCCAGAGGAGCATTTGTGTGGTCAGACACTAATGTTGGACTCATCTCTTCTAGTTTATTCCAAATGTGTTTAACAGTCTTGAGGTCAAGGCTGTGTGTATGTTAGGTTCTTCCACACCAAACATGTGTTTGTGGTCCTGGCTTATGCACTGGAAAAAAAGGACCTTCCCCAAACTGTTTCCACAACATTGGAAGCACAAAATATCTTTTATACATCTGTGACAATGCAACTGAATGAATTAAGAGGGGTGTTCTAATACCTCCGTGCATATGCTTTATTTATTCCAAGCATTTTCTATACACTAAATATCATTATTTCATTGACTTACGGATTATTTGTGGTTTACATGGCAGTGAACTGTCTGGATGTCCATGTGGCCAAAGACCCAAACAGAGTGGCACTCATCTGGGAGAAAGATGAACCTGGGACAGAAGAGCGAGTCACGTACAGGTCAGAAATATGCAATGAAATAATAGCATGTATTTCTAGTTTTATTAAAATACATCTGCCACAATTTTGCCTGTCTGAAACCCTCATGCTTAAATGAACTGTCAATACACAGCAGAAGGGTGGGTTTCAATACACACAGTTTACACAAATTTCAACAATACACAAATTTCCTTTAGGTCAAACATGCCGAACTCACCAATTTTTTTTAAACAATAATGCGACAGGGTTCTATGGGAGTTGTTGTTTCCATGTGTTATGGTTTCTAAACTAGTCTATTTGAGTTTAACCGCTGCAGCGCTCGTGTACAGGACTTTTTATTATTACTCAATAGATTCCTTCTTCTAAATTTGCGGAACCTTTACACTTTTATGATGTCGTGAACTTATCTCATGAGATAAGATTTTATCACTGCTTCAATGCTGCTCCATTTTAAAGCAGCTGAAAGAACACTATGATTTACCTGCTAATGAAATCATTACCCTGAGCGGTCCGTTTTTTAGGGTGTGTCAGTGTTAAACTGCCATTCCTCTTGCTGGGGGCCGTGTAAAGACATTAATGACCATCTTCCTTTTTTTATTGCTTGCTGGAGGACGTTTGAGACATGTAGAACCTGTTTGGCTGATGATCACGCTCTTATAGTTTATAGTACAGTGTGGAATTCACTTACTCAACCCTTTCAACACCATTGACAGTAAATATCATAAACTATTCCAGCAAACGGACAAAGGTTCATGCATTTCCTAAAGAAACCTGCTAAGATGTTGGAGAACTGTTTTGCAGTTGTTTGCATGTCAGTTCTTACTCTCCAACATCTGTCTCTAAGCTACATTTACATTTTCATTTAGCAGACGCTTTTTATCCAAAGCGACATACAAGGTGAGCACAGGGTTAATCACAACATCCCTGGAGCAATGAGGGTTAAGGGTCTTACTCAAGGATCTTGCTCAAGCGTCTTGCTCAAGGACCCACACTGGTAACTTCAGTGGACCTGGGATTTGAACGCACAACCTTCAGCTTGATAGTCCAACGCCCTAACCACTGAGCTACCGCGCCCTAAGCTCATCAGACATTGTTTAAATAAATGGATGCTATAAATGGATTTTTGACAAATCATAGTTTTCAAATGTGCTGTCCAACGTACTTTAGGCTGTAATTTTGTATGCATACAAACGTATATGAAATTTGTATATTACACTTACTGGAGCTTTTATGTTGGTTTCCCCTTTGCAGCTCTGACAGTTTACACTCTTCCCACATATTTCTAGAGAAAATTAAAGTCTAAGCTTTAGTTTAGGTTTAAATTCACATTCAGCCTAAAATGTTGGCTTTAGCTGCTAATATACATCAAAAAGAGGACAAAGGAGTTTACGGCACTTAAACGCCCAGTAGTCACACCTTTTTTTCGGTTGTCTTTAGATCTTCAGGTCCTGTTGAGTGTGTGAGTGCATGAAAGGGTAATCCCATTATCATAAGAATTAGTAGGTAACCCTTTAACCTGACCTGCTGACCCTGAAGTGTTCGAGTGCATGAATCAGGGAAACCGTTTATGTAGGGTTTAGAGTATCACATGTGTGACTTAGAGCTTCATAGTGTGATCAAAATGTACAAATTGTGTTACAATAAAATTATAATAATATGAACATTAATTAATTAATATGTAAAAAATGGGATCTGTAATGCTATACAATTAAAATCAGGTCACACTTTGGACTTTTCCAAGTTTTGAATAGTAGGCTCCCTTGTGAGTTAGTCATTTTGAACAAGGGTCATAAAAAAAGTTAAATATTTTAACATGTTTTACTGTTAATTCAGTTTATAGTTATTATATTCATAATAAATACTGTATTTAGGGTTTGGATTATATGACCTTACAGTACTTTGGGTTGATAGCAGCCAGTATTAATGCAGCTGGATTTATTTTTGGTTTCTTTTTGTAGTTTTAAACATGAAGTCTTCAAAAGTAATTTTTTTTTACAATTCAAACTACACATTTCTGATATGTATACGATTCTTAAATAGATATAGAACTCTATGCTTTGATCATATATATATATATATATATATATATATATATATATATATATATATATTAAAGTTGAGTTTCAGCATACTAACTTGCTGAGCTTGTTTAAAATAATCTGAGGTTTAATATTTATGCTTGTTGTCTCTTCTCAGAGAGCTACTGGAAATGACCTGCCGTATAGCCAACACCTTACGGACTCATAGCATTAAGAAAGGCGATCGTGTGGCTATTTACATGCCTGTATCTCCGATCGCTGTGGCCGCCATGCTTGCTTGTGCGCGGATCGGAGCCGTTCACACTGTGGTGTTTGCCGGATTCAGCTCAGATGCTCTTGCAGGGAGGATTCAGGATGGTATGTGCATTTAAAATCTGTAAAAGTAAATAAAGAAGCATTTAGCATCAGTATGAATCACTGCCTTTAAGCAGGCAGGGATACGTTCGTTGTAGAAATGCACAATGTATAAATGAATACTTGAAGATCACTAGGATATCTGGTGAAAACAACCAATTTTAACAAAAAGATGATCAGGTCACAGTCCTTGTCTGTGTCTAAATTAAAAAGTGAGTTGTACTGCCGCTTTCAGTTCGGTGTCTTATGTTATTTCTGATTGGAGTTAGCATGTTCTCCATGTGGCTGTATTGCGTTTCCTACACTGTATGTAAATACTGTATGTAAATATGTTAACCATTTGACCCTTTTTCCACTTGATTCTTGTAAACTTAAGCAGAACACTAGTTAAACTATAATTTTAAACTTTAACTGATACCTCATATGGTGTATAAATTTACGCACCTGATCCTGCATTTTAGATAACTGTATGCTTTCCACCTTTTGGGAACAGTTTAGGGAAGGCCCTGTTTTTACATGACTGTATCCCAGTGCACACATGGTCCATAAAGGCATGGATTGATGAGTATAGGTGTGGGAGAACTTGACTTGGGGATTAGGGATGAACTATACCAGAGACTTTAAAATTGTCCTTTTCACCTAACATTACTGTCTGACCTCACAAGTTCAAGTAATTTATTTATAGAGCACTTTTTTTACAATAGTACATTGTCACAAAGCAGCTTTACAGTTATAAGCCTTCAAACCCCAAAAGGCAAGCCGAACTCACAAATACTCTTTTAGAGGAATAGGCTAAATTTTCCCATAGACACATTTCAAAATCTTGTAGAAAGCCTTCCCAGAATAGTAAAATACGTTTTAGCTGCAAAGAGGACCACCATAGAGTAGAACTTCATTAATGCTCCTGAGGGTGTAATGTGCAGGAGGTCCGCATAGTGTATATGCTATTAAAAGTAATGACCAGCTCAGTTGGTCTAAACAGCTAACGCCTCTGATAAAAGCAGCTATCTTGATAGTTTTCCCTCATACTGACCTCGTTGTGCTGCAGTAGATAAGGAATAGAACAGAAAAACTAGAGTTTACTAGAGTCTCACATGTTCTGTTACAGACTGGCTGTGAAGCGAGACACTGCATTTTTGTAAGAACGTTTAACCCCAAGTTAAGCAAATATTTTTAACCAATCAGAGGTTTAGTAGAACCAGTTGTTATACTCTAAATAGTCCAAGATCTATCCAAATTTCTGTCTGGTGGAGCTGGGCTTAGACAATCATACTGTATTCCAGTACTACAGCATTAAGATAACTAGTTCTCTGAAGAACTAAACATAGTTTCATGATAGTATTTTTATATAGAACCTTTTCTGCTTACGTTCACAGGTTCACAGAGGTGAAAGATTAAGAAACTTGCTCATATTCTGTATCTACAGCATTAATGTTTCTCAGCCCGATTACATAAGGAATGACCTCTGTGAACCACTGGGTTCCTACAGTTTGCATTAATAAGAAAGATAAAAAAAAGGAAAACAAACCCAAGGACAATGAAAGGTACACGGAGTAATACTTTACTGTTCATGTGGTCAGTGCTTATGAAATCAGGTGTGTGCCATATAATGGCTCATGATTCATCAGACGGCGTTTTCAAGATGTCCCGAACTGAGTCTGGAATGTGTCTGGACTGTTCCTGCTGGCTGTTTTATAATCATGGGGACTGAGAGACAAACCGAATCTAAATTGTAAATAGCTTGGGTTTTGCCAAGAGGCACAGAAAAAAGAAAATGCCTTATTATTTAAAGTTACATGTCTAACAGCATCGCTGTTTTGCTGATGCAAAATAAAATCTAAAATTCAGTAACTAAGAATCTTTTCTCTGTTATCTAAAGAAAATTTGGGTTTTGCATGTTAGTCATTATTAGTGTAGTTTGCACATTCTACCAAGTTTAACTGTATTTACATCTAGAGGTCTAGAGTTAAGTCTAAACATCATATACTTAAAAATAATTAATAATAATAGTAATATGATGATGTCGATGATGTCCAGTTTCAGCTGTATTGTCTCATCATCCCAAACTAAATACTTTTAATACTGAGTATCCACACAATGAGTCTAATATCTCATGTATTTGTTTGTGATGACCCATTTCAAATCTTTTCACTTTCTCATCTCTCACCTCCCCAGCTCAGTGTAAGGTGGTGATCACATGTAACCAGGGTGTGCGAGGTGGCCGTCTCATCAACCTAAAAGCAACAGTGGATGCAGCAGTGAAATTGTGTCCCTCAGTAAAGAGTGTCCTAGTGGCCCAAAGGACCGAACACAGCGTTCCGATGGGTGAATTAGACATCAGTTTGGAAGAGGTGAGCTAAGTTTATAATTACAGCCTACAGATGTTTTTGAAAAGCCATTCATTTACCTGTTTTTTTATTTCTCAGGCGATGGCAAGGGAGTCTCCTGACTGTCCTCCAGAGATCATGGACAGTGAGGACATGCTGTTCATGCTGTACACATCAGGCAGCACAGGGAAGCCTAAAGGGATTGTACACACACAGGCTGGATATTTGCTGTATGCTGCTCTCACACACCAGGTACCAAGTTAGATTCTGCTCCTCTGTCTTTTATTATGAGACACATGGATCTAATGAGTCGAAGGTTAAAGCATGGCTGTTACGATAGCTTTGTACCCCTGTGGGCACCAAACCTTCTTTTCTACAACCTTAACTACTACTACCACAAAAACTTCAACTATTACTAATACTACTAGTATACTCCTGGTAAAAACATAATACCTACAAAATTTTCTTTACTATCATTACTGGTACTACAAAACAATAACTTCTACCACTACTTGTAACAATAATGCTTCTTATACCTTCAGCTACACCTACTTCTTATGACTACTGTTACTACTACTAATAATAATTCATTTATTCATTATCTCCCGCTTATCCTCTATTAGGGTCGCGGTGGGGTTCCCCATGCCCATCCAGGGGAGAATGTCTCGGGGGCTGGGCAGATAGACCCAGGACAGGGTGCCAATTCATCGCTGGGCACACACTCACTCACACAGACACACTCTATAGGGGGCAATTTTTGAGAATTCAATTAACTTGATCCATGTTTTTGGACTGTGGGAGGAAACCGGAGAACCCGGAGGAAACCCACGCAGACACGGGGAGAACATGGAAACTCCACCCAGATGGGGATTCGAACCAGGAATCCCTAGCGCTGAGAGGCGAACGTACTAACCACTAAGCCACCGTGCCGCCCACTACTAATAATAATAATCATAATCAATACTTCTACTACAACTATTAATTATTATTTTCTATAGAAAGTACATTTGTTGTGACATTGCCACCCTTTTATACAATAGGATACAGTGTATTATATATAATAGTTATACTATTACTTGTAACACTGTAACAGCAGTTATTATGATTACTATTACCGCTAACAATAATAATTTATAATGAGTTTTGATGGAGTATCTGGCCAATATGTTTTTTTTATCTATGCTTGTTATTTGTTAAATACCTGGTAAAATTTACAGTCTCAATATACAAACACCGTTCTGGAAGTTTGCTGTTTGTCATTTACACAAACCAACAATGCAGGTGGTTAAGGCTCTGTTTGATCACACTGAAAAAGATTAGATACAGAACACAAAGTATTTTCCCAACACTCTACTCAGTGTTTTTTATTTAAATGCCCAATAAACACTTAACACTCTTTACCCAGTGGTACAGGGAATCCTAACCTGAATATTTTTAAACTCATTAGTTTAATTACAGAGTGATGTCAGTTCTGCAGGATGCAGTGACATTTACAACAGACTGGAGTTTCCGGTGCATGAAGTCAGTCCATAAACGATCATTGCACTCCATTCTTTTTCAGTACGTGTTTGATTACTCCATTGGTGACGTTTTTGGCTGTGTGGCCGACATCGGCTGGATAACAGGGCATAGTTATGTGGTGTATGGACCCCTTGCAAACGGAGCCACCAGCGTGCTGTTTGAGAGCACACCTGTGTATCCAGATCCAGGTAAAATACCACACTGTGCTGAATCTCAGTACTGTAAATGATTTGTTGTGTTATGCCAAGTCACAAGGAGACGAGTTGAATGCACAGAGGTTAGAGACAAACAGCAATTCATTACCAGTCAGAGATCAAAACCAAGTATCCAGGACCAGACTAAGGAATCAAAATACAATGAGAGACAACAGGTTCACTGCTAAACAGTGAGTAAATGTATGTGTGTGTGTGAGGGGGGGGAGGTTGGGGTAGCATCTCCAATGTAATACAGTATAGTGGCTTGAAATAGATTTCAAAGTACAATTACTACTAAATTAAATGTTACATTGTTTTCAGATAAATAAAAATAATAAAATAACGTGATAAAAGTAAAGGTAGCAAGAAGCAGAAGTAACTGCTGAAAATCAGCGAACACAGTGAGAACATGAAGCAGTGAATTAACAATCAGATTCAGTCACCAGGAAGAGAATGACTCAGGTCAATTTGTGTGTATTAGTTTAGAATACGAAAAAGACTACCCCATTCTGAATCACTAAATTACTGAGTCATGATTTATACTGTCAGTCAGGTTTAAAGTCAGGTTTCTTGTTAAAGAAATAAAGGGAACCTAGTTAGGCATTTTGGAGAACCCTGTATTTAACATTGTTTGTGTGTGTAGGTCGGTACTGGGAGACGGTACAGCGATTAGGGATTAACCAGTTCTATGCAGCGCCGACTGCGATCAGGCTACTTCTGAAATATGAGGAGAGCTGGGTGAAGAAATATGATCGGTCTTCTCTCAAAACACTCGCTTCAGGTGAGAACATGCTTTCCGTGGACATGCAACCAACATCAGACTGCTTATTTAACATGAAAATATTGCTGTATTATAAAATAAACCTACATATCAGGATTAGAGTATATTATAATAATGCTTTAGTACTGTAAAGATGCAGGGTCTGGAGCATCCTGCTGTTAAGAGTAGGAATGTAAATGAGTATTAACATGTCAAGGCCACTGGAAAACCCGCTGATCCTGTGCCAACTAGGGCAATGCCATGCTTCGGGTCAACTTTCATTCACCTTAGTGTTATTAGAAACTACTGACACTCTGGTATGAACTTGTTACAGTTAATTACTAACTTCAACTTTGCTCAGTGTTTTTTTTTTTTTTTTGTTTAATGGGTGATTTTTTTTTCAGTGGGAGAACCTATTAATCACGAGGCATGGGACTGGTTTTATCATGTGGTCGGAGACGGGCGATGTCCCCTCGTGGACACATGGTGGCAGACAGGTAATTTTAAATTGAAGAACATTAGTTCAGCATTATAATTTACTTTCTGATTGTATTGTAAATAAAATACAAGAAAGATTCTCTGTATTTAAGTAATAAAAGTCTGAAATGTGTCGCTGATAGAGACAGGCGGGGTGTGTATCGCTCCACGACCGGCCGAAGAGGGGGCCGAAATCCGGCCTGCTATGGCCATGAGACCTTTCTATGGCATTCAGCCCATGTTAATGGATGAGAAGGTAACCCGATTGATTTAAATTAGTGTTCAAAGATGTGCTTTAGGACATTATTAGTGTGTGACCTTAAAGCGGCAATGTGTGGGATTTGGTAGAATCCAGAAGCGATGTAGTAGAGTGTAACCACATCCCCTGTGATGCATTGCAACAAAAAAAAACTTAATCAATGCAGCTACCTCACAGACCTGACCGTGCTTCCACCATGTATTAGATATGAATTGGTTACATTCAAGGCTAAAACACAAGTTTATAATACACAGATTTTAATCATTACTGTCAATATCAATACTTCTAAATTCTACACATTGCTCCTTTAACTTTTAAAACAACGTATCTGGCAGTAATTTAAGAATTACATTTGATCTGTTCTGAACATGGAGGTCAGGGGGGTTGGTGCTGCTTCCTGGCATAATTTTGTCCTGAAGACAAATGATTCGGATCATAGTGCAAGTTTTTGTGTCAGATAGACGTCCTGATAAACTCGTACTTATTCGTTTACCGTAATGTTGAGAAATAAGTGAAATTCCTGACACGTATTTCTCAACACTGCAGACAATTACACTGCAATGATGCTGCTGCACTTTTTGTACATCTTGCGCAATCTGGAGTGGATCAGGACGTCATGTTTGTTTTTACGTGTATGGCTACTAGCTTCTAAATATATCTTCTGGGCAGAGAGTGAACATGAGTGTTAGCGGAACGCCACACAGCCACAGTGGAGTCACACAGCCGCATTGGAATTTTATATGAATTATAATTAATACCATGTAAACAAAGGGTTCGATTTGACTTTGGAAAACATTATTCTGTTCTAACAATAGGGGCAGGTCCTGAAGGGAAATGGTGTCAGCGGCGCTTTGTGCATCAACCAACCATGGCCTGGAATGGCCAGAACCATATTTGGAGACCATCAGAGATTTATAGATGCATATTTTAAACCCTACCCTGGTAAGTTTTTTACATTCTTGGCCTCTTTCCTGTAAATATTGTTGGAGGTGTGACCTTTGTGTATGTTGGTACCAAATGGCATTCATGTGTGATGTGTATTGCCTTATATGTTAATTTATAACTGGAGGTCTGACCTCTATGTCAGGGTTCACAAAGTAGAATTGACCTCTTTCCCTATTAGTCCTCACAAATGTGTCTACTGTAGCAAAGGTACTAATTAATACAATTATTAAGTAAAAGTGCTTATCAACATGTCTACCATCAAGGTACATTTATATACTGTATAGAAGCTCAACATCCATGATGGAAATGTGATCCGTATGGTAAGTTTAAAGAAAGACGAATACTTATTTTGTATTACACGCCCATATTTTTATACTTAAGTGGTGGCAGAGGTCTCTGTACAAACCAAAAACTTTTTTAGTTTAAACATAATAAAATGTAACTGATGTGACTGTGTCTCAGGCTGTTACTTTACGGGTGATGGAGCATATCGGACTGAGGATGGCTATTACCAGATTACAGGGCGAATGGATGACGTCATTAACATTAGCGGCCACCGGCTCGGTACTGCTGAGATCGAGGACGCTCTGGTGAGACAATGGTTAAATAATGGATGACGCACTGAATAATAACAAAATAAGACTGATTTTTATATAATATTTTGCAGGACGAGCACCCAGATGTTCCAGAGACGGCTGTCATCGGAATTTCTCATGATGTCAAAGGGGAAGGTGAGGGATAAGCGATGGGAAACATAAAAATAAATCAAAATGCAAGATTGAGATACCAAACAGGCAGAATAGTTGAAAACCCTGTACAGCCTCAAAATCAACGCACGGTTGATTAGATTAGCTCTGTGCAAAGGAAATGGTTGCCTGGCACCGGTCAGATTTTAATTATATTAGCTCTGACCTCATGTAGAACCTTGTGTTTAACCTCTGAAATACTTCAGTCTCATCAGTTATTTATGCATTATAATCTTACAAATTTTAAAAACGTACATATGGAAATGTACGTATACATATTTACACATTAAATAGGACAGTTTTTAAATAAGACACTACAGAGTCTGGCTGCCAGAAATGAGCTCCTGTTTCTTTAAGGACACTTTGCTGAAACAAAAAGGGCACAGAGCAGTGAACAAAGACCTGATTCACTCCACGGAATTCCTGCATCTCTAAGATTTCCTTCTTAATTTAACTCATAACAAAAACATTACATTACAATTGAAATCTAAATGTCCTTATCTGCATTTTAAGGCGCATTGTCTGTGTTGCCTCTGCTGGTTTAAAACATACTATGGGCAACACAATTTGGTCACTTGGCGCCGCCTAGTGTTGATAAAATAGCGCACGTTATTGTAGTATATACTGAAGTGGATTTATAATATGAATGCATTTAAAGGTTTAATACGGCGATGTGAGGATAAAATTCTTTTTCCTGTCCATCAAATTAAGTAAAGTGTACAAACAATTTAAATAAATACATTAGACTTCTGAATTTTCCTATTGTGGGAAAAATAAAGGTCTATCTTATCTTAAAATCACCCAAGACATATCATAAAGTGGAACACTGCCTCCTAGTGGCACATTTTAGAAAGGCATTTCACCGTCTCGTTTGTTCTTAGCATCAAATAAGATTTTCTGACTCAAGACTTTTCAACTCAGAAATCTAAATGTATTGATAACAGTTGTTTTAATGGCAATGTGTCTTTTTAGGCAATGTTGCTGTTATGAGTACAGATTATAGACATTGTGTTTGTATTGTAATGTAAATCAAATGTGTAATAAAGTGTGTTCACACTTAATGATTAGAGTGTATTGAAAATGTGTATGTTTGAGTGTAATTAGAAGTTGTTAATATTTGTGTATGCCAAGAACTGACACGATTTTTAAAAATAAAATTAGCCTTAAACTTATCTTCTCTTTTTTTGTAGTTCCATTTGCATTTGTGGTAATAAAAGAGAGTGCGCATCAGAACCAAGATGCTATTGTAAAGGAACTGAGGCACCTGGTAGCCTCAAAAATCGCCAAATACGCTGTGCCTGACCATTTTCTGGTGTGTATTCTTGCTTCACTGTGTGATTCCTGATGGATTTTAAATGTAAAGGTCAGGCATCATTGTCTGGTCTGCTAGAGTAAAGTCAATGTTTATTAAACTGCCACCATATCTCTGATTGTATACATCACAGGTGGTAAAGCGTCTGCCTAAGACTCGCTCGGGAAAGATTATGAGAAGAATTCTGCGCCAAGTAGCCATGGAAAAGATTGACAGTCTCGGGGACACGTCTACTCTGGATGACCCGGCCGTCGTGGCTGAAATCATTCAGGCTTATAAACTATACAAGAAACAGACAGCAAAAGTATAATGAACTGTTTCCCAGGATCGCACATGAAGCATGCGCCTAGATCTTGCAACTTAAAGTCTGGCATCCACCATTTTGCCTTTATTTTGTACAGTTTTCAACTTGTAGCTTTGAAAATGACAATTTAATCCACATGCATTTTATAAATGCAGTATAACCAGACAGACATTTTGGCAATCTTCAGAATGCAGTGATTAACTAGTTTCATTTTTCATTTCACATATTATTCCACTCTGTTAGTTTAAAGACGCGTGCCTTTGTTCATTTAGAAAATGTTTAACACCACCATTTTCCCACAAAATAAATCAGTACGTACTGTTTGCACTTTTAGAAGTACACTTCAAAATTACATGCTGTTAAACAAAATACCCCAAAGTCATTTTATGGGGTGTAAATATTTGATAAGAAAAAGCAACATGAACTTTATTGCCATCATACTGAAATACATGAAAAAGCCTTGTTTCGTTTCTGGCCGTGCCCCCTGGGTGTCTGATGGATTATAGAGTATTTCCATTATGCCTATGGTAACTGTAACTTCTCAAAGAGGCCAGCAGAAAGGTAGAATGAAAAAAGCTTACATAGTCTACAGTTTTGCATAAGCCTGCCTTCGAGATGGTGAAAAGAAGTTGGTGCTGCAAACAAAAAAAAGTAACAAAAATCTGAAAAACAACCAAAAGATTTAATTAAGACCAAACTTTGTTTAATCATTAAAACTCTCAAATTCTGCCTCAATTTACATTTACCAAAACGTTTAATAAATTCTTTCAATGTAAAATATTACATTTGTATTTTTCATTTTCTTGTAATGAACAGATGAATTGCATTTTTCAATAAAGAATGCAATATAAAGTTTGGATGAGTTGTTTTTAAAAGTAAGAGATTCTGAATTGCTCAAGTAGAAGGATGCAGTGGATGGAACTACCAGGGAGGAGGTGAAGGAGATTTATGAATAAGGTAAGGGAGGACATGCAGGTTGCTAGGGAAACTGAGCAGGGTATCGAAGACAAAGAAGAAAAAAAAAAGACCCATAGTGGTGATCCCTAATAGGAACATTGTAGAGAAAAGAAAGGTTAGAAACATAAAGGTGAACCTAATGAAGTGGCCATTACTGTTTTAAAACTACTGTTGTATAATGCATTAACATTTGTGCTGCATTCATTATAATTGTTTTACAGATTGTTTTTGAGTATTCAGACTGTATAAATGTGTACAAATTAATAAAGACAAAGAGGCATGAAGTAGCAGCTGGGTTTCAAATGTAAAAAAATTAAACCTCTACCTCCAAAGACCTTTCATTTCTAACCAGACTTTTTTTTTTTAAAACCTTGAATGCTAAGAAGTTGTAAACACAAAGATACGTAGCAAAATAGTTTATTCCAGCAACACAAATAAACGGTATTTTGTAAATATACAAAACATCCTTATAAATATACTTCCAGACATTTCACTTCTCGAAGCTTCAGCATTCCAGAAGGTATGTCTGAAGAGCATGACATCAAGGCAGTGTCTCTTTAGGCATCAGTAGCTGATGTCACCACAGAACATCGACCCTCACCCATTCCAGAAGGCTTTATTTTTAAAGAGAAATAAATCAAAGGAAAGATCAAACAGAATGTTAGAACTCCAGCAATAAGTTTATTAAGTCATTATATGACAAATTCAGTTTTACTTCCAGTTCAGGTTCTCTGAGCTTTTGAGGCTTTAAATGTGTATTAAAACTGTTACTACACTGTTGCATCATGGGCAGAGTGCATGTGCTGGGCTGCCCTGCCTACGATCCTGATCTGTCTTCTTATGAAAATGTAAGGTGCAAAATAGAGAAGAGAATCAGAATACAATTATAATGGACTGTCGAGCAGCTGAAGTTGGAAGTCCTGAATGGAGGAAATGGATGAAACATAATACAAAAGTTTGGACATGACCACGTCTTGCACCATTGTCCATAGAGGTTAGTCCCTTGTCGGTTCTCTGTTCTCTATTGGTCAGTACCATCACAGAACAGGTATTATTTGGGTGGTGGATTGTTGGTCAGTTCTGCAGTGACAATGATGCGGTGCTGCTGTAATTTCATTTCTCTACCTCAGTGACACTGCACCATCCAAATAATAATCCCTGCTCTGTGGTGGTACTATTGGAGTCCTGACCATTAGAGAACAAAGTAAAGGGGACGTATACAGTATGTACTGTGGTCAACAAAGAGACAGACTACAGTCTGGAACTGTAGAACTACAAAGTCCATCTTTACAGTGAGTTGAACTGAGAACATGGACAATAAGTGAAGCAGCACGTGTGTCTGTTTTGCTGGGATGTGTGTGTAATAAATGAAGACTAAACCGTACAGAGAGAAACCTTAGGACATTAAACAGAGATCTCTAATATGAAAGACAGGATCCTGTTGCTTTTTTTCCAACTCTGACCCTCATTACTGAAGCACGCAGTCTGATGTACAGACCTCACCTCGAAGCTGAGGTCTCCTCGTGTGGAGTTATGACAGGTCCAACTTCTTCTGTGTCTCCGCCAGCTTGTCCTGCAGGCGCTTCTTCCTCCAGTCGAGGAACCTCCGGCGAGCGCGGTTCGCCTGCCAGCCCGCGAGAAAACCGGCCGCAAAGGAGATCATTATGGCCGCCTGTAACGTCCTTTCGGAGATATCCGCCATATTCCGGTTCACCTTCTAAGTGTCCCTACAGAGTTTAAACACACCCAACCGCGACGACCGCCCTGACAGCAATTACCGCCATGCAGGCGGGATCCGTCTCAAACTACCATGAAGTGAACTAGACCTGGAATAAATTACGCACACTCAGACAGACCCCTATTTACATGTACAACATTTAATACTAAGAGTGTGATAATCACAGATTGTTTCACTTACTACAAAAGTTTGTTAATAAAAACTTAAGCGGATATAAGTAAATATACACGTACTGGTTTATGTACCCTACGTAGTGTCTTTGAGTTAAAAGCATTAAATGCGACACGGTCGCTATTACCAGTCTCTACGGCAAGCCGATGGGTCCAAACGTGATTTAAATGACATGAAATATGAAAAATGCAATTACAATTATATAAATTATATTACAAACAGAAAAAATAAAAATGTAAAAATTAAATAAAAAACAGCAACAATAAGAATGACATGGTAACTATGTGTCAGTGTGTTCTGCACTGGTACGAGTGAAACAGACAACTTCTCAACAAATGATCAACCAGCAGCATCACGAAAACACCAACCTGTGAGCAATGCTGACGCATTAGAGGATGACTGACACCAATTGTGCAACAACAAATCCTGATCAAATGAGTTATTCTCTTCCCTTCTTGACAGACAGACGGTACACACACACACACACACATATATACTGTATATATATATATATATATATATATATATATATATATATATATATATATATATAGTGGCTTTTCCGACAGATGTTCACATTTGTAAGTAGCTAAAAGCGTCTGCTAAATTACTAAATGTAAATGTACAACACGTGCATCTAAAGAGAGCACTTTAAGCGAAAATAATGGCAGATACGCAAAGACCGACGATCTAAAACAAAATGGGAGAAAAAATGTACGTACACATCAGCGGTGAATGAGAAGGAAACCTATACACAGGTAAAAAAAAATTCTACCTTTGAAAGAGCAGACGGGCTCATGTTCTCAGACGAGGGGGGTGTGTCGCGTATTGCACAAAGAATAAATTCCTTTTTAAAGCAGAGATCGCACTGAATTGTGTTAATGAATAGATTCTGTTATGGGCTGTTATCGATCGATGCCTGCAAAATACAACTTACGGTAAAGAAAATCAACAGTCACGTGCTAAAATGCATGTGCCCACCCGGGTGTGGTGGAGCATTCCGTTCACGTTGGCCGCGCGCCCCTGCATTTAAACGCGCGTGCAGCCGTCAGAGCGACAGGTGAGCGGAGGCGCGTGCTCAAGGCTGTCAAGGCTACTACGAGCTTCAAATTTACAATAAAAAAATTAGTGCTTCCTGGACTAAATAAACACCCACTGCACATTTGCACGTCTTTAAAGTACTGGGTTTATTCGCTTTCCTTTGAAATTTATGACCACACTCATTAACATCCGCCTAATGGCCAGAACCCACTGGTTGGAGTATTAACTGAGGGGTCATGAGCTCATGGTTTCTTAGATGTTTTTAATAGAGGGTAAAGAAATTAGACACCGTGTTTAAAAACTCCAACATCACTGCCACACACAAACATTCATACTAACACACCACCATGCCAGTCTCAGTGAACTAAGAATAAACCACCACTCAGATGATATGTCCAAATGATTTAAATAGAACATAGGCCATGATTCCTATTACATTTTATTTACAACGAGCCTTTTACACAATTAGTGTGTCACAAAGCACCCTAAAGTATGAACCAAGTAGTTGATAAATAATGAAATTAAAATTTAAATCAACACAAATAACAAATGTATAAATACTTTTACAATGAGTTACATGAAGTGTGGGGTATTCCACATTCGTATATGTCACGCAACCACCCTCTGTAGTGATGCAGGCGTATGCGCGGTGCATTCTGGGAGCCTTGGATGATGATGCTGGTGCTGATGCTGAATCAGAGGTGGTGCTGATGGAGGGAGGAGGAGGAACATGGTGCAGCAACAAACCGGGCAAAAACAGGACGCAGCGGAATGAAGCCTCTAAGGCAAGTGTTTTACCCCCAGCTTCCGTTGAGACGACAAAAGAAAAGGTAAGAAAGCTCGGGTGACATTTCGGTCCGCAGCTGTCTTTGCTGTTTGCGTGTAGTCTGTCTGTAGTGATGCTGCACTGGCCTGTGACGGGGCTGTGGAGACTCAGCCTACAACTACCGCCTTAATAAGCATCTTAGATCATTATTCATAAACGCAGTTTGTATTATTAACTATTTAATTACTTCTTCATTTCCTTTGTTTGATAGGCCGTCGTTAATAAAGCGCACTATAATCCGACTACAAGCAGAATAAAGCAGTCTGGTGTCATTTAACCACAGCGTGTGGGATTTGTAGTTCTTTTTCCGGTCTTCGCACTAAGAATCGGTGGTTGCTGTGTCCTCTTAATTGACTACGTTGACCAGGATGCTCTTTGCTCCCTGCTTTGTTTAACGAATTTACGTTTATCCAGTAATAACGGGGAACTCGCGGCAGGGGGCGGGATCGTATTTCCGTCACCAGGCGACGCCCATGTTTGCAGAGCGTCTCAGCTGCAGTGCGGACCCGAAGCCGACCGAACCCGAAGAGCGGCTTCCAAACCAGCGGCTTTAACCGAGCCCCAGTGCAGCGAGGGCTTCAGCCCTGTGTGCACACTTTTTAGAACAGCAGTGTCGTAAACAATGAGTAACGAATAAGAAGACAATTCCACATGGGCATTGTTGTTAAATTAGTATTCACTCAGTTACATTATAACGAAAATAAAACTTTTCATTCATTCATTCATTCATTCATTATCATCCGCTTTATCCTCTACTAGGGTCACGCTGGGTTTCCCCATGCCCATCCAGGGGAGAACGTCTCGGGCGCTGGGCAGATACACCCAGGACAGGGCGCCAATCCATCGCTCACTCACTCAAACACACTCTATATGGGGCAATTTGGAGAACTCAATTGACTTGAGCCATGTTTTTGGACTGTGGGAGGAAACCGGAGAACCCGGAGGAAACCCGGACACAGGGAGAACATGGATACTCCACCCAGACGGGGATTCGAACCGGGAATTCCTAGTGCTGTGAGGCAAACGTGCTAACCACTAAGCCACCGTGCCACCCAAAATAAAACTTCAATAGTTGAATTCCATAGTTCAGTGTTATTTTAGTTGGACTAAACCATGTACGCTTTGTCAAAAGTAGGAAGAAGCCAAACATACTAACTATTCTGACTTGTTTCCTCAGTTTAAGTAAAACAAAATAGACCGGAGCTCCTTTAGACATGTTTAAACTTTGTGTGCCAGATTTTTCATGTCTGCCGATAGTTTTGCATCTATTAAGAAGCATAAACTAATGGTTTGAGTATGGAGCATACATCCTGAATACGCTCAGCTATAATTGTAAGATGGTTGCAAGCCAAGGTTCCTTAGACTTGGAATCTGACATCCGTAAAGTAAATATTCAGAAAGAGTTGAACGAGAGTGTAATAATAATGATTTGGAGCAGGGTGTGTAGCAGAAGATAAGAATTGTCCATGCCAAGTGTTTACAAATGCCTAAATGTACTGGTTTTCAACATTTACTGCAAAATTATACTGTAATTTGTATGTAAACCATTAATTTTATTTTTATAATTATTATTACTGATAAACTTGTTTTCAGTATTACATAGACATTTGTGCTATTTTTTCCCTTGGTGTTACTCAAATGAATTAAAAACCAACAATGCACCACCTGTCTATATTAAAGTATGATTGGCTTTTAATTGTGTCATTTAATCAATGGAATATTATTAGGGCATAAAACATGTTAAAACATCATTTCAGAGTCTCCAGAAGATTTACCTGTATTATTGTAAGGTAGCAGGTAACAGTCTGTGTGTACTGCAGGAGTGTATTTAAAAAACAAAACAGTAAAGCAACTGAGTGGTGATATATGGCTTCAATGATGCACACTTATTATAGAATAACATTGCCCAAGTCGTAAGTATGTTGTGTGGGTGGTTGCAACACAGACAGACAGATGCCTGATGAGTGGGACGCTGGACTGGGGATTCTTTACTGCCAAAGCAGCGGTGACTACTACTAGCAGCACTCATTTTCATGTGTACAGTGGAAAAGCCTTATTTAAATATTTTCCAGGGTTAATGAATTAATAAATCAAAAATATGCATAATGCCAACATTTTTTCTTTACATGATACATTGATATTCCAACATAGAGATAAGACAGAAGAATTACAGGAACATGGCTACTCTCTCATTAGTGTATCTATTAGTGGTCCAAATACAGCCAGAAAAAAAAATTAAAGGTACATAATTCTCAGAGAACTTCCCTAGTGGGTCTTTCCTCTTATCAGGGTCTTCTCAACAAAACACACCCACACGCTGTGTATAGGTACATACAGCCCTGATATGTTTCTCAGTTCTGCATCAAATATAGCATGCAATATGCAATATTTTACTTTTCATATATAATATTATTAAATCAGATCAAGCTCTATCAAGTCCTACAATCTCACAATCTTCCTGAAACCTCATGTAGCTTCTGACAGGTCAGTTTAAAAAGAGTAAGATACACTGTAAGCCTTTGGCCCTTTCATACTGATATCTGACACCAAGCCGACATTATGCTGAGGGTTTAACACTGAAGGAACAGAGAGAAAACATTTGAGCAACCTACATCCACAACTGCAAAAGCATTTTACACTCCAGTGATCATCATAGTTAACATTTATTGCATTTGATCCACTAGATAACTCTATCCTGTACCATATTAAAATATCCAGATCAACATGCAATGCAGTTGGGTTTATTTAAGCAGGCTGTATATTGAATACTGTGCAGTATCATTAGCTCTGTACTGTAGTACTGGCACTTAAACTGGTGCTTAAACCCTGCAAAGAAAAGTGATAGCAATGGTCAAACATAATAACTGTCACCTTACAGCAAAAACATTTCTGGCATGTTCTCCCTGGTGCATAGTAAATATTAAACTGGGACTTGTTTTTTACTTATAAAAAGCCCTGAAGGATTTTCTTGTTATATGGTGTTAAACTGACCATATGCATGGTTTAAGCTGAAAATATCATGTTCACCCACTTTCCCATTAGTCATTTCAGTCCTACAGTGAAGTGAATCATTTGCGCATTGACACTTGTAAGTCTTACAGTGATGGGATTTTAAACAGAAAAATCTTTTCAGTATTAAGGCACATTGTAATAGTCAGGCTATGGGTAATGTATACCTTTACCAAATGATATAAATAGCAGGTTTATGTGAAGCTCTGAATGACAGGCAGTGGAGCTGTTGATGAGTTGATTGAGCAAAGCAGCAATGAATGCTTTAATACGGTGAATTTAATTAAATTATGAGAAAGACAACACAACAATGTGCAAAGCTACTTTTTTCCACTAAGTATATAGCTTATAGTTAATTGTTGTGTGTGTGTCACAATCCTAAAATGCCGTTAACATCTGGCAATTACATACAATTTAAAGCAATAAGCATTATTATTTTGCTTTTACTCTACAGATTCCCCACAGGATTTTCACAGAAGAATAATAATATTAATACAAATTTTTCTAATCCAGGTGTTTCATATGGCATTGTTACATGTAAAGAATATATGTGTATGCAGGTTGTATGTAAATGGCAGGCTTGGTGAAGATCTGACTGTCCAATGCAGCGCATAGTAGGACAAGGGGACGAAAACATGAACGGTGCAGGAGAGCAGGTCGACATCCTGCCCCCAAACTGCATGGTCAAGGAGCGCTGGAAAGTGGTGAGTGTGTGTGTGCAATCTGTCTCTTTTTAAAGCCATCTGTTTAATGGTGAAAGTTTAAATGTTTATTTGAGAAAATTTGGGTTGAATGCAAAAGTAAATTCAAAATATATGCAAATTTTTAAACAATAATAATTAAAAAATTAACTCTATAAGAGTGTATCTGAAAATATTATGCACATACCACTGAATGTGGAAACAAAGAAAGACTAGTGTAGTGTAGTTTTCTTAGGTAGATTGTGTAATAGCTAACAAGTTAATTACCTATTGATTTTGTATATCTGGTCCTGTGTAAACATGACCGAGTGCTTGTTCATGTTAAATTGCTTGTGAGAGATAGCTTGCTCAGGGCTCTGTGTGTGTGTGTGTGTGTGTGTGCGCATGTGTAGTTAAAAAAGATTGGTGGTGGTGGGTTCGGGGAGATCTACGAAGCGCTGGACTTGCTGAGTCGAGAGAATGTGGCATTGAAAGTGGAGTCAGCGCAGCAACCCAAACAAGTACTGAAGATGGAAGTAGCAGTACTGAAAAAACTGCAGGGTGAGTATGTGTGTATATGTGTGTGTCTGACACATGTGGCAGTATAATTCATAATCTTTCATAACCTAATTATTTTAAGGGACTGAACAGCGCCAGTAACATAGAGATGGTTTCATGCCTGAAAAGTCAGTGTGTAAATAGATGTCTTGTGGGAGAAAGAATGAATAATGGTATGAAGGACAAACTGCCCTTTGTACGTGTGCGTGTGTTTGTGTATGAGAGAGAAGCGAGTGAGCGAGAGCTTCACAAAGGACACTACATTATCGACGTCAATTCTAAAGTGCTTACTCTGTCTCTTTTTTAATGATTATTCTGTAATATAACACCAATTTTGATCTACACTCGATGGCTAAAATGACATGCACTCCTGAAAAAAACAAGCCTGCTGGACATCCTATTCCAAATTTAAGTGCATTTAATATTTAATAAGTTCTCCCTGTACTTCCTAACCCTCTGTAATGATTGTTTTAAGAGGTTTCTTTCTTTTGCATGAAGCTTTTCTTAACATTTGGGATGTAGCCTGTGGGACTTTGCTCCCATTCCCATAAAACCCCATTAGGTTCATCAGACACTAAGGTGAAACAACACATCCCAGGTTCCATTTGCCATTTTAAAAATGTCAAGCTGCATTTTCTATTATCAACTTTGTATGCTAAATGAAACTAACATTCTTTGGAAGAATGAATCATTTCCATTATGAGCAGTTCAGTAATTTGCTAGCTGAGTGTTTTTTCTTTTACAGGAAAAAACCACGTGTGTAAATTTATTGGATGTGGCAGAAATGAAAAGTTCAATTATGTGGTTATGCAACTGCAGGTACGATATCAAATCCTTATTATGTGTTTATGCAAAAGTGTGTGTGAGTATATATAACAGGTATATATAACATTGTGTATATATAACAGACAAAAATCTGTTAACACTCTAACACGGTGGGAACTAATGTAATATAATTGACATACCTTCTTAATTTCAGGGAAGGAATCTTGCTGATTTGAGACGCAGCCAGCCCAGGGGGATGTTCTCCACGAGTACAACGCTTCGTTTGGGAAAGCAAATTTTGGAGGCAATTGAGGCTATTCATTCAGTTGGCTTCCTGCACAGAGACATCAAACCTGTACGTTTACTAATACTCTTTTCGTTTATTAATTACAACTTTTCTACTCTTCATCACTTAGTGATGACCCTTTTAATTCCCCCCCTTACAGTCAAACTTTGCAATGGGTCGGCTGCCCTCAACCTACAGAAAGTGTTACATGTTAGATTTCGGTCTCGCCCGGCAATACACCAACACAAACGGAGAAGTGCGGCCTGTGAGTATCTCACATGATATCTTTATCTTTAAAAATAAGACCATTTCGTTTTTTGTACTAAAATATTGTTTTTTTCCTTTGCAAAACCCATTGTCTTCTTATTAGTTCTCTTTATCTAGAACTTTTATTTACTGCAAACAATTTTGGGTTTTACAGAATTGGGGCATCACTACAACCTGCCGCTATCACCACAGGAACAATTAACACTCTTTAATAGACAAAACCCCAGGATTAGAAACTTTTGTTGTTGCACCTAGGTTGGTCAGTTAAAGTAACTTCACGATGTTATTGACAGCCCCTGCAGAGAGTCTTGAAAGTCTTCTGACTATGGGAGTTTTCACATAAAAGGTCCAGGTAAAATGGGAGAAACCAGATGAAATTAAAGAATATATAACTAGATTAAGATTAATTGGGATACCTGACACTGCTGGAGGGACCGGTTCCAACCTGTCATTTACAACACTAGCCAGGTTAGCAGAAACACTTTGCAATTTCCCACATTAGTACTGCTCAAATGAACACTATTGACTTTGCTCTATATAAATGCAACAAATTCAGTGTTTCTGACCCTGTTTTATTTTATCATTGTGTCTTATCTTCATATGTTCTTTTTGTCTTGTATTATGGTTTCACCATTATCGTTTATGTTTTGCAGTTCCTTTATGTTGGAAGCGCATGCTTTACCCCTGTAAAGTGCTTGTTCCCATTACCATAGCAGCACGTCTATAGTGAGTGTTTTACCTGATTTCTATTCTCATGAAAAACACCGGCGCCCGACACCCTTCCCCCTTAAGCAGAGGATATGACTTTCTAGTGGACCATTGCATTTTCCTAAATAGTTTTGCCTGATATGGGGATAATCAGGCTGCTCAGAATTGAGTTTGAACATCAGTGCCTCAAGATTGTGATATTGCACATAGGGCTGCTTATGATACAAGATGTAGCAGTGTGTTCATAACACATGACCACATTACACTGACATTATGGTGGTGATGCAATCATATTGCAGTGTTTTCCATTATGCCAAAAATACATTTTTTTTTACACGCTTACAGTGGTATGTCTGTGTAGTGGACGCCAGGCTTTAGCTTATGATAAGATAGATAAAGGTCATGGAGAGAAACTTTTTCTTTTTTGTTTTCTTTCTTATTTACAAACCTGCTAAATAATCATTCATTATTATTTTACATATACTTATAGCTTTTACTATAAATATTAATTAATATTACCCATCTGTCCACCTATCCATCTATTCACAGAATTCATCCATCCATACATTCATCTTTCATCCCAATTCCCATCATACCACAAATTTATATCACTTTATGATAGATTTCCAACCAATTTATTCACATCTCCATCCATTTATCCAATTAAACTATCTATTCATTTATACATTCACTCACCCAATTATCTCTCCTAGCCATCCACTCATCCATCCAACCATTCATTTAATTTATTACAACTGCACATTCATCATTTTATATCAGCTACCTAAATATAAATCCTATTCCAGTCTTCAATTCTGTCACATTTATTTTAATTCCATTTATCAGCCTCGAGTGGTTGCAGGTTTCCGTGGAACTGTGCGCTATGCTTCAATCAACGCTCATAAAAACAAGGTGAGAACAACATAGATGTGAATCATTAATAAAACCAATTTTAGCATAAACAGAACATGTAGCCCTTAAATCTGTCTACTGTAAAAATGAGTTTCGGAAATGACCCAAGTCTAAACAAAAATGGCACAGAGGTCATTTAACTTTACTACTTAGCCAGCAAAGGGCACCTTTTATGTGTACAAATTCTTAAATAATCAATTTTGTTTGTTATGGTGTAGGAAATGGGTCGCCATGATGATCTATGGTCACTGTTCTACATGCTGGTGGAATTTACTGTTGGACAGTTACCGTGGAGAAAAATTAAAGACAAGGTGAGAAACAGAACTTGAGGATGTGGAGCTGAGGGATCTTCTAATATATACATTCCCATGTGATATAATTATATATATTACATGTACATAAATTACAAAAATGTAATTTATGTAAATGGCTGATTATATATACACACACACACACACACACACACATATATATATATATATATATATATATATTTAAGTCTCAAAGGTAGAAATAAAGAAGATGAGAGGATATGACTTTTCCTATAGAGTGGAATAAGAATGGCTAATTTGGGACTCCTGTCCTTTAATAAATGACCTATACAGATAATTAAGCCTAGTATTAAACCTACTGACATAAGAGAATCCAAAGCAGGGTAATACTTTACCTAGACAAAATAGAGTAGGTTTAGTATCAAAACTTGTGGGACTCCTGTCATAATTAAATCCATGAGAAGATGTGGATATACCTACACTGAAAGGAATAATCTCAGTATTGAACCTAGTGAGTATCCTGTCATAAGATAATTTATTAGATTCCCCAATGCTGAACCTTGTGGGACTCCTGTGTTCTAGATATGAGGTTTCTTCATGACACTTAATATGTTTCAACCCTGCTGCGCTTTGATATGCCCAATTAATCCCTTGTGGGTTGTCACTTCTTTCGATTAAAAACCTATCTGCAAATTGATCTTATGTTTTAAACATTAAAAACAAATTATTGACACAAAATTGAGTAAATACAAATGTGTGTAAATACAATACTCTGTTTTACAGGAACAAGTGGGTCAGATTAAAGAGCGTTATGAGCACAAGATGCTACTGAAACACATGCCATCTGAGTTTTATGATTTCCTGGATCATGTGGTCAGCCTTGATTACTACACCAAACCTGATTACCAGGTGATAACACAGACTTCTTTCTGTGGATGACTGTGAAATGTTTTTCATTAAAAGATGTTTTTAATGTTCCATTATTGCATTTCATTATTGCCAAATGCCCTCCACCTGTTAGTATTTAAGTGATTTGCCTAGGGTAGTGTGCGACTAATATCAGCTTTAAAGAAACACCACCTTATATTAATAAATGTTTGTGAACAAATAGTGCAACACTAGCTCACTGCTAGTGGATAGACAATTATGAACTGATCTTTTATTAGATTGCAGTTGCATTAATTAAATGTCTTAAATTTTAAAGCAATACTGCTGATGTGCCACTAACAGCAAAGCTTACACGACACCCCTGATGTAGAAGTGACATCTGAAAAGATATAAAAGCTGGAATGTATTATAAATGAAGCTTATGTTCTGGTGCAGTTGCTGATGTCTGTTTTCGAGAACAGTATGAAGGAGAGAGTGATTACAGAGAACGAGCCATATGACTGGGAGAAAACAGGAACTGATTTGTCCTCCAACACCACAGCTGCAGCTCCTCAGCCAAATACACGACAAACTGCAGCCATAGTCGGGTAAAACCATCCACACACACAAAAGCAGAATACATTACATTTACATTTAGAATACATAAACCATATATATATATATATATATATATATATATATATATATATATATATATATATATATATATATAAACTATACATTTTAGTTTCTGTGCAGGTTAAACATGGCAGTTATTAACGTTGGGATCACTTTTACATTGTTTTTAATTGAGAACATCATGTGGGTCTGATGATGAATGAAGTGTGTATTATTTTTGTTTTCATACAGTCTGGTGAACACGACGCCAGTTCCTGGTGAACTCCCGCGAGAAAACACAGATGACGTCCTTCAGGACGAGCATTTAAGTGATCAAGAAAATGCACCCCCAGAACCATTACCCATCAGGCCTGGTGAGATGGCACTGGTGCCATCTGGGGGAGAGGCATGGGATGACACGGACTTCAACCGCAACAAACTTGGGATCGCTATCAGTAAGGTATGAGAAGAAATACACCTGAAAACTCAGAACAAAAAATGAGGTGGGCTTTCAGGCTGGCATGACGCAACTTATAACATCATAGCAGGAAACTACCAGCGACTTCCAACATATATATATGACACTATACATGAGCTTGTAAATATGCATGCAGAATTAATAGCTGGGGAATTAATAACTGTACTCAGCTTTCATTAAGGCTCTAATGTAAATATGTTAAGACATTTTAGTTGAGTAAAAACATTATCGATTGGTTTCTCAGCCTCAGGTAGTAACAGATGGAGCTGAACAAGTTGAAGGTGCGGAGCCTGTATCTCCAAGGGCTGTTGACGCTGAAGCCACTGGAGCTCAAGGGAATCCACCCAGGTATCGGCGACTAAACAGTCCAGAATCTGATCACCTGACTGGAGGAGAGGGGAGGGCAGACAGCTGTGACAGACGGTGAGCAAAATTTTAATAGATGAAAAAAAAATGTTGGATATTGTCCAGCTGTGTCTTTTAGCCACTGTCCATATATTTAATCCACCCATCAACAATTTATGTATCTTTCAAGTATATTAACAGATTTAATTTTTCTTAGCTCCCGTTTGGATCTGTTGGGGTCTCCATCTCGATTCGCTCACTCCTCCCAGCCGGCACAGATGGTCTCGGTTGATGGTGCTCATGAGGCTCACAGTAACGCCTTCATCCGATCAGTTCCGTTAGCTGAGGAGGAAGATTTCGAGAGCCGTGAGTGGGTGATGATCGACAAGGAGATGGAGCTGCGTGACTTTCAGCCAACGACATCAGGAACAACAGATGATGAGCCAGAAGAGCTTCGTCCCCTGGAGGATCACGAGGAAAGGAGAAGGAGAGGAGAAAGAGTCGGCGATGTGATTGTTCGGCCCAAAACCCACCGAGGGACCATGGAATTAGCTGGACAGGAGGAGGGAGCAGGACCAAGTCATCGCAGAAGGGAAGCGGAGTCATTCGGGCTACAGAGACAGGTAAGGTTATTTTTTGCTTGTCTCTGTTTGAGCTTCTATGATGTCATTTATTCAGACGTTCATGTCTCACTGAACGTTTTTATGAATGAATGAATCAGAGTATGTGCTGATATCTCATGGCCTGGGAGTTGTTTATGGGTTACCCATCACAGTAGAGAAATATTATGGCAGCTGTAATAGCCGCTGCTATTTTCGGCTCCAGTTTTTCTGCAAGGATTTGTGGCTGGTTAGTCAAAAATATGTCATATTGGGTTTGGACCTAAATGTGCAGGTTCATTCCATTCATGTTCAGTAAAATTATAAAGTTGTGGTTTTGTGCAGAATGATTCCGCAACAAAAAATATTTAAAGCCATTTATTTACATTGCTTACTTTGGAATGCAGAAATTAAATAGGATTTTTCTGGACTGTTGTCCGCACTGAAATGATATATAAAGTAAATGTAAAATGCCTTTAATATCGCTGCTGTATAACTATACCAGTAGGGACGTCGACTTACTTTGGACCTGTAGTGTATCTATCTATCAGCACATACCAAGTTCATTTATGTTGTTTAGTCTTTACTAAACTTCACCTTAAAGCTACATCACATTTCCAATATTATTAAACTATTAGAGGACATTTTTATTGATGCTAACAGTACAATAAAACTTAACAATCCAAGGTGAAAAAAAATGTGCTGTAAAGAGACAAAAAGATGACTGCAATAACACATTTTCACCATCTTGGTCATTAAATTTCTAAATCCAAAAATGTTACATACTCATTAATAAGCTTTAATATTTATTATTAAATAAATTTGTTTTAAGGTCACTGATTTTAGTTGCGTGTGTTCCCCTTTGTGTACTTAAGGTTAAGGATAAGGTTTTTAGGAAGCCTGTGTATTCTGTGTTACTGTGTGAATATTTGTTTTGTCCAGAAATATTGACACCATGGTCAATGTACTATAAGGATTTAAAATATTTGACTTGAAACCACATAGATTTTAGTATAAAATAGAGTATAGTTGCACTAATACATTAAGAAACCCACAGCTTCAATGCTAATGGTCTCTTGCTTATTATTTATCAATGGAATATTTATTTCATATTGCAGTCTTTTTAAAACAAACCAATACATTTAGGTCCAAATAATTTATTTGGATGGTTATTTTATAAGTGTGCTAACCTAATAAGCATCTGGGAGGTTGTTTGTTGGTCTAAAGGCAGATAAACACTCTGAAACACATAAATCACACACGTACAAATTTAAACCTGGAACAGTTGAGTGTCTATAGTTCACCTTTAGAACATGTCTTTGGATCGTAAGCTCCAGAAGGAACACAGACACAAGAAGAACATGCAAACTTCATAATGACTGGCTACTCATCAAGAAATCATGTGTGTGTGTGTGTGTGTGTGTGTGTGTGCACAGAGGTCACTGGCCTTATTAAAATAAAAAAAGGATTGTGTTTAATTTATATTTCAAATTTCAATACATTTAGTATTTCATACTTTATTAAAATATAACTTTATTTTATATAAATTCACGAGTATCTATTAAAAAAACTCCAACTAAAAAAAGCCATCAATCTCATGCAAATCTGACCTAGTGGACTGTAAGATTTCAAACTTTGCAAGACACATACACCCCCATACACCCCCCCCCCACACACACACAGTTAGATTAGCTTTACACACTTTTGCCAGCCTGATCCCTCCACTCTTATTGGTCTCTTTCAGTTGGAGGAGGACAGGCTACACCCACCACACTCTTACCCGAGGCCTGCCCATTTCAGAAGACTGGCGTCGTATGTGTTCCCATCCTCCTCCAGCATGGAGATGGAATCCTTCCCCAACGATCCCACCCTCGGGGGGTCGGCCATTCAGCGCAGCCGCTCGGCCGAGAGCAGCCCCGCCCACTGCCAAGCGTATTGCAGAGGCCGTCAACACCATCGAGGCCAAAGACACATTTCGGGGTTGCCGGGCAGCCCACGGGCAAGGCACTCCATGCTCAACCTGCCACGGTTGCACATTCAGCAAATGCTGGCTAAGCTAATGAACAAGACGTGATCAGCCTTAAAAACACACTCGTACACATTAACAGCATACCGATACATACACACACACACACACACAAAGATGTTTAGCTGTAACAGGACAAACTAGAGAGAGTGCAATAAACCTGTGAACGTGCACATACACATTTGTGTGTTGTGTGCATGAGAAAGTGTGTGTGAGAGTGTGTGTGTGTGTGTGTGTGTGTGTGTGCATGACTGACAAGAAAAAAATGTAAAAACCCACAGAGTCTGTACAGTTCTATTACACAATATTTATAGAAGCAAAAAAAAGATTTAAGTTATTTTATACATCTAACACACACAAAGCAATTTTCTAGGAACTCTCCATTTTTCTGTCCTCTTCATCACCATCATCATCAGGTATGTACTGATGTTACATTCTTTTGGCCTATATGTGTTTGGCATTCGAAGTTGGTTTCTTCAGTTTTGCACTTACAACTAATGACAGAATCTAAAATGATTTGGGGCCAAATTCTGAGACCCTAAAAAAAAATCTTACTTTTTTTTTTTTTTTTTAACAAAGCAAGTTAATGATTTAAAGCATACACAAAAGATCCATACAATCTTAAATAGCAGTCCCCTTCACATTCACCTGATCTGAACCCCATTCAGCGTTTAGATTTTATGTTGAAGTCGAACATCCACATATTATCACAAGTGAATTTTGGAATATTTCAATCCATGCTGCAAAATCTTATTTAAAAAATCGTAACTTATTTTGGACTAACTCATGGATATCATGCTGCCTGGGTGCATTACATCCAGAAGCATACAATTGTATGTTATTTGCTCGGGTTTAGACACCTGTGGCAATGGGATCGAGAGGAATGCCCAAATTTAATGTTAAAGAAGTAAGTCCGAATACTTCAGTCAATGTATGATATACCCAATAATAGATGTACCCAAATTATTTTATACCATTCTTACTGTTCATGTTTAAATCAGGTGCGATTAAGCAATCACTAGTTTCATAGTGAAATCAGGCAGCTATAGTCAATAACTCAACATGATTGCGGTATTTAACAGCGGTTCTGATGACCTGCAGTTGCAGAGGTTAACCACCAGGCACCAAGAATTAGTTTACATTGCATTAATATCTTTATAGGCCATTCAGTGATTGCATCATCTTTTAAAATATTTTAAATACTCTATAATAGATGTCATTAGATGTCATGTCTCTCTGTAGACTTATCTTTGTAAAAAATAAAAATAAAAAACAAACAAAAAAAACTTTGTTTTTGTTAACAACTTTGGAGCTATAGTGCAAAGCTGAAGAATCAACCTTCAGACATCAAACATGAAGCCTTGGCTAATAGAAAAATTTTATGTAACCGTGTAATAATACAATAAGTTCTAGGTTGTTGAAGTATTGACAGTATACTGGAACAACTGAAATTTCGTCCACAATATTGAATAATTGGTGATTGGTTTGACTATTAATATTCTAATAATTTCTGCTTTGATCAAAAATTGTTCAAAGTGGTATGGTATATTGTCCGCTCAGGCTATAAAATTAAATATGTAGAAGTTATAATTACTATCCATGGCTCGTCACTTCAAGAGCAGCAAAGTCAAACCAGCAAAATCAATTTTTTTTTGCTCTGCTGGGAAAACGTCACAGCAATAAACAGTTCTGTTGGGGATTCATTGTGCAGGATGTAAAGATACAGGTTAATAAAACTAAAATAATAGATTAGTTTTGTCATTTGGCTTGCAATTGCTACCAAAGAGGTCAAAATTTCACTTATTTAAAAAAGAAATGGCACAGATGATGGTTTCAGTGTAAAACTAACACTATCTTCATTCATTCATTCATTAATAAACTTCACAGAGTTTGTGTGTGTAAATTAGGGAGTGGTATAATGTTAAAGAGAATGTTAATGACCAAAGTCCAAGCTATACAATACTTGCTCAGCTTCTCGATCACTAAGGCTTTTTTTAAATACTGCATGTAGAAAATAAATCTATCAATTCTTCAGTAAATATGCGGTAAAACACAATTAAAACATGACACTACTTACTAACAAGACGAATAACTGGTCTGTTCAAACATTTTTAATACTTCTTGGCAAAGTGATCACTCAGAACATTAAAACCTGTCTGTGTTTTCATGTTGTAACTGATTGGTATGTATACAAATATAAATGATTAATTCACCACGACCACTGAGTGGGTTCTCAGTGTCGTACACATGTCCATGTTGATATTTTTGCTTTAAGCTTGTCTCATGCTGAAAAATTGTATTCCAACAATATGAACATCTACTGTATTTTTACCATTTAAATGGAACTGAATTGGTATGGTGAGCATTTCAGCATCCCTATTAAGCTGGTTTGTCTTGAACATTTGAATTACCCAGCTGGCAAGCAGAATCTTTTATGAACCAAAGGTAAAGACATGCACTTTAATGATTAATAACACTAAAAGTACTGGAAAACCCTAATTAACTTGTAGTTGTTAAAAAATCACTGGTTTGGAAACAAGGTCGGATATGTTTTACACAAAGCGTGTGGACACACATATAATTATTCCACTTCAATGAATTGGTTATTTGACTCTGTAGTCTGTATGGCTGATATCAGAGGACTAGCTCTATAGAGATGCCATCTCAGTCACTACACCAACACAGACTATGTTTTCTTTTTCGTTCGGTGCTTGTAAAAATGTAATAATGAGATTGTCTGTAATTATGAACCTCCACTGTGTGTGTGGTTAGTTTTCTCAATACCTCAGACTTATGCAGTCATACTAAATATCAGCTAAGAAGAGAGCGATAGACTTCTGTGAGGGAACACACTGTGTTGGTGTCTCATCAAAAGCCGCAATATCATCACATTGACGTCTTCCTTGGTAATAGTTAGCATTTATGCTACAATAAGTGTTGCTTCAAAAAACAAAGTTTTTTGCTTTCCCACAAAGTATATGCACATGCATTCACTTATGTGCTTTTTCTTTGTAAAATAAGATACTAGACGGTACTGGATGATAAAAAAGTGAAATGTTGCTTAACAAAAACCAACATGGTATAGTGTTAGCATCAATGCTAAAACTATCTATGCTTAACAAAAGTAACAAGACATGGTAAATACAGACAAACAGTTTAAATAAGAGTATTGTAACGACGATGAGGACCATGAGTCGGGTAGCCATTTTTGATACCATTTAATGAACCCTACAGTCACAAATACTTCTCCCTCTCTCTGGTCACCCCCCATGCTCCCTTCTTACTTCTCCATTCATCAAATTTATTTCAGCTAGTGCCACTAAACTTGAGACAAATCATGGTCTTAAATTGGGGAATTAACTAGGGAATTAACATAGCTCTTCACCAGAATGAATGAAATAGGATAAATGATAGTCAATCAAAAGGGCCATGTGGTTCTATAAACTATACTTATATATGTATGTAAAATATTGCTTTTATTGACCTATGGTGCAATGATCTGGGCAAATTACTTGTACCTTGCTCTAGAGAGCATTTTTTAGCTGATATGCTAACAAAATGCTATGTTGGTTTTTATTATTTGTAAAACATGCTGCTTCAACATTTTACTGACTTTGTGCAACTGAAAACTCAATATGTGTTGAATCTCTATATTAATTAGTGTTTAAGAGGCAATAGATGTGAAGGCAATAGCTTAGTTTTTGATTACAATGTCACTTTGAAATAAGTTGCAGTTTTCAGGATTATATATTGCACTTTGTTGTTACTTGAACATGTCCTGAATGTTGTGATCGGTCCTGGATGAACCATGCTCACATTTTTCAATAAAGGTACAATTATTTATTAAATTCTTATTAGGGACATGGCCACAGTTGTATTAATACTTCTGTTAAAATTCCAGCAAAGGACATACGTTTACTGGGCCCTTTATTTGAAACACTATTCTAAATCACTCTATTGTTTTTTTTTTGTTTTTTTTGTAGCCCATCCAACTCAGGGTTCCATTTAAAGATGATTTTTGGTTAACTACAACCACACAGATTGATTAATGGCATCACTGTTCACTTTCTGTTATTGTGTAGTTTATTTCAACGTTTCATGTAACTACCACCTATACTCATGTCAACAGTCACTGAGGTGTTTGCATGATCTTATACATTGCACTGCTGCTTAATGACTGGCTATTTGAATGATAGTGTGATTGTGTGGGTGTAATGGTGTTACCAATAAAGTGCTCAGTAGTCCAGGTTGATAATGAGGACACGTTCCCACCTTTAATCATGTCATTCATTAGTAATAAATCAATATGGGTCATGGCAGGGTGAAGCTGTGTAGCATATTCATTCTTGTACCTGGTGTTTTTTTAGGATACTGACATTTTTAAGTACAAAAAGATTTTAAAAAAGTGTATGCCACAAAAAATAAAGTCACATTCACTATTAAAAAACTGCTGCACAGTTACAGCTGTGTAACAATATACTTCTTTTGTTGTATTATTTATGATGCTTTGCTGCATTTCTTCTACTGTTTTTGTGTTTTAAATGCAATTTATTATTTACACTTAGAATCAAGTCTTGCATTCACCTGGTTATATTTTAGGTAATGGATTAGATATGGCTGTGATGTAAAGAATTCCCATGCACAAAAATGTCTTCCTAAAACTTCGACAGGTTTATACATTTTTTTACATGGCTTTATTTAGTTAGTTTCACACTTTTCTGTACAAAGTAAAACAATGCAACATTGCTTGTTTTTAAGGGGGTAATGTTTCATCTGTTTCATCTTGTAACGGGTGATCAGTATTAAACTTCCAGTGGCAGAATTTTACAGCTTAAAATCATGTGGGAGAGGATTTAAAATAAACTTTTGGCATCTTAAAATCTTAAAAATATTAGCTGCCTCAAACCATCTGACGCCAACCCTATTTTGTAAAAGTGTAGACAGTGTGTAGATTTAGTGATTTTTTATATTTATAAAATTGATTTCATTTTTCAATTTCAAACTTAAATCATTGTTATAAAAAAATTAACTTGATGTCTGCAAAAAAAGATGGTCTTGGAGCTAGAAAATGCATTGGTTTTTTTTGTAATTTTGTCTAATAAAAGTTCAAGAAATGTAACAAATTTTTAGTTCTTATTGAACTTTTTTTGAAAAATGTCTCAACAGTTTAGTAATGGGGTTGTAAAATAGTCTAGCTTTAAGATAAAAATTTTTATAAAATTATAAAAATTTGGGGCGCCTATGAAATTCTGCAGTTAATTTAAAATTATATTAGGTAAGTAAATTTTGAAGCTAATTCTACAAAAAGTTTATTTTTAATAAATAGGTGATAATAATAAGTCATATAAAAAAATACTATAAAAGAAATGTTACACATTATATCCTTCTGTTTTTCAGAACATGACTGAAACTGTATCATATTTGTTTAAAAAATGTACATAGATCAGAGTGAAGCATGTGTTTTATGTCTTTGTAAAAAAAAATGTTTAAACTTGCTGCTAGATTAATTTATTAGTAGTGGTTATACATCTTGCTTACAGCAAGTATGTGCAAGTTTTGAACTTGGGCCGAGGATAATTTTATGTTTCCCATAGTCAATTACTCTAAGGTATAAAAATGTGAATTAGTGTGTCTGCAGTGCAATTATCCAGGATAGGCTTCAACAACCACTGAAACGCTGATCAGTCTCAGATATTTAAAATTTTTGGTTCAGGTTTTTCAAGACTTGATCATAAAAACAATGGTCATGTTTAAAAAATGTTATAGTCTAAAATTTGTGTTCATATCTTATTTATAGGACCAGGTGGAGGTGGAATCAAGGGTAAAGCGAGTAGACTTCCTGTCCACGGTGCTAATGTTTGATGGTCAGAAAGAAGCAAGTGAAGTTTTGTGTCGTTCTGGAAGTGATGGAAGCCCTGAGGGTGCAGCCTCCACTTTGCTCGCGGCACCCCCTCGTGATCAAGAACACGAAGAAGCATCGCGTACTTTAGTGCTCATCTCTGCTGGCAATGGGGCTGTTTCCCCAGGAGATGGACAGGGCACATTGGGGGCTGTGACTCCTCAGGCACCAGATGAATTAGAGCGTGGGACTCTGACTTTCTTACTTAGACCGAGTGCTGTGGCGACAGCAGGACGTTCTTCCTCACCACCACTGGCAAAGGTAGAAAAAACCTTTGTACATATTGCTGAGACAACGCGCTGCACTGTTATGACGACAGGCAAACAACTGCAGCGAGGAGAAAAGGAAACGGAACAAGAGGATGATGGAAAAGAAGACAGTTTAGAGGGAGAAGCAAAAGGAAGCAGTAAAGAGGAAATTATTTGGGAAAGGACAGCTGAGGATCAGGTTGAACCTGATGTTGACAATAATAAAGAAGCGGAGCAGGAAGCAAGAATAGAAGGACATAATGACCTGAAGCAAGAAAATAAGGTGGTGGATGTTTCAAGTCTGGGAGGCCACATCAAGGAGACAAAGGAAAAAGAAAGAGATGAAGAAAAAGAAGTGTGCAGTCCAACAGAAAAGGAGACAGAGCCAAGCCCCTTGGAAAAGTTAAATGTGCAAGTTTGTCCTTCTCTCACTGGACAGCAAAATCAAATTACAGAAATTAAATCGGAAACCAAATCAGAAACAAGTCCATTGAAGCAAGACCAGAAGCAGAAGGATACATCGCCCGTTGAAGTTCAAGAAATTAAGGACAAAGAATTAAACCTGAAACCTCAGATGCCCTCTCCACAGCCCCTTCTACATAAGCGTAGTAGAATCCCAGTGCTTGTTTCAGAAGAGGAAACTGGATCAGATCGGTCATCTCAAACCAGCCCGAACCAGAGAGTTCGTAAAAACCGACGGCCACAATTAGCACGGCTTGTCTTGGAGCGAAAGCGATCTGCTCAATCAACAACTGCCTCTGAGGATGACACCCACCAATCAGATGACTCAGCCAGGGTAAGAGCAGGAGAAGGTTCAGAACGGAGTCGGATTCCTCGGCCGGTCACACCCATCAAGAAGCCTTCTATCCAATCAGGAATTACTGTGGCTCCTGCGACTCAGAGATCGGTATCTTTTGTTCAGCCAAGGTAAGTCTTAAACGCAATTATGAGAGATTAGATTTTTTTGTTTATATGTCCAACAAGCCCCTTATATAATCTCTCATCTTATTTCTTAAATAAGCACCATTTTTTTTTGCAGGTCTGCTAACTCTGGGATACAAAAGTCAGCAAGTGCACACTCAAGTATCCATCAACAGAAACCCCGCCCACAACTCCGTCCCTCCAAAACACTACCACCCGGACCAGCAGCACCCATTCCACCAGTTCACATCCCCTGTCCTGCCACAAAAACCTCCAATCGGACACCTTTGCGTAGCTTTCCGTCAAATCTTCGGAGCATAAGTGGATCCCCTCATAGCACTGAGAGTCCATCCCCTCATCACTCTCGCCAAGTAGAAACACGCCCCCATTCAACAACACAATCCAAATCCAAACTCCAGGACTCTGCCCAAAGAAAGGTGAAAGCAAACGTGGTGGCTGCACCACCGAAAGGAAAAAAAGAATCCTTAGAGACGAAATTCAAAAACAGATAATTACTGTAAAGATGAAGTATGAAATATGAGTGCATCTCATATTTGTTTCTGTTATTATACTAAAGCTAGGCTACAATAATCATTCATTCATCTGTAAAAAATGATCCAAAAGTCTGAGTCCGATATATAGTACATATACACACACAAAGCCATTTCATCTGAGTAGTTTTAGTGAAAGAAGTGTGACATAAGGGGGGCGGATGAGATAAGACTGTCATTTCACTGGAGTGAAGGAGATCTGCCCCTAAATAGTGAGCTTTTTAGCAGATAGTTCCTGGGGGAATTCCAGCCAGTGGTTGAGGTTTGATTGTAAGAGTGTTCTTTTCTTATCTGTAAATGAGAGTTAAGAAGTCATAGTATGACCTCTGAAGTGGCATTTACAGCCTCTTAAGCCAATAAAGCAAATGTGGCCTCTGTTAAGGTAAAAACTATTTATAATGTCAGTGCCAATAAAATGTTTGGGGTGTGGTCTGTATCTGTCGGTCACATTGATATCTGTTGGTCATAGTAAAGGACGTGTGACCTCTGTACCCTTCAGTCACAGTGCAGGAGGTGTGGCCTCAGTAACTGTCAGTGACAGTAAAGATGTGTTGTGGTCTCTGTGCCCATCATTTATAGTGAAGGACCTGAATACAA
Organism: Corydoras maculifer; assembly: GCA_019802435.1. NCBI lineage: Eukaryota > Metazoa > Chordata > Actinopteri > Siluriformes > Callichthyidae > Corydoras > Corydoras maculifer. The sequence goes on along the minus strand of JAFMOD010000191.1, from coordinate 2,696,105 downwards.
TAACTTTACAGGCCCCCAGCCTTCCACAATATCTGCAGTTTTAAAAACAGGTAAAATACAGTAAAGTGAGACTGAAATGGAAGTGATGTCATTTGAATTCTTGCTGCCAGTAAGCATTCTGTTTGCCAAAATTATGTAAGCTTACATAAAATTAAATAATTAACATGGTTTACTAATTTAGATATTAATGGACTCAGACTTTTGGATCTTGCTGTTTCATAAACAAGGGACAAGATGTAAGTGTGTATGGATCCATTAATGTTTCAGCTGCTTAAATACCTCTAGAAGTCAAAGTGGATGATAAGAAAACACAAACTAAGTGTGTCAGAAGAACACATGCGCCTTAATAAAGCTGCAGTGATCCGGTTCTCCCATCACCTCAACACTTCCACTGTGCAATCATAACATTCACGCTTCACACTTTTCGTGAAACTCATCCTGAAATGCATTCATCCATTTATAAAAACAGCTTCTCTAATATATTGATTAAATTGATTAAATTCCAGGACAGCTTTCTGAAGGGTCCATGACACATGGCAAAGCACTGAAATGACACTTAAAGGAATGAAATACAGGGTCAAATTCAAAAGGCTGGACACTGTTGGTTAAACTTTACATTATGTTGATCTTATGAATAAAATGCATTGAACACTTTCACAGCAAACAAACTGCTGCACATTTTAATGAACAAACTTTGTTTTTATTTACCAACAGGACTTTACTTTGTCATAACCAAATCTTCATCTTTAATAAAAAAATATATACTTGTTAAATTAATAATAATAAAATTTGTAACAAATCCTACCATTTGGTTTACAACTAGCTAAATTATGTTGGTAATCATAATAAACATAAACAATAATCAAGCTGAGGAGGTGTAATCTATTTACAAGCAGAAGTCCAAAATCAAATCGCATTATGATTTTTATTAAATAGGGGAACTTTTACATATTTAAACATCTTACAGATTTAAAAAGCCTACAACTGGACTGCTTTGACAAAACATACTAAATAAAAACCAGTAGCCGCAGCGTTGTAGGTAGTTTCAAAAGCAGACTATTCAAGAAGCTACTTTATGAACTAGGATTTGAAACTTTGGGGTGCTTCAGATCTTATTTGACAGATAGTCAAATTAAGTAATTAAAACACACAATGTGATAGAGGAATGAACAATGCTTGGAGAGTGGGGGCCGAAAGTCTTGCACTGTTTCATACAGGCTGCAAACTAACTTATTAAAAAGCGAAGAAAAAAAAAATTGACACCATGTAGTAATAATAAACAGGTATTTGACATCTTGAAATTAAACTAAAATTAAATTTACACTGCCATTAATTTCTGAACAATTCCAACCATTAAGCTGCTAAGATAGTTTATCTGAACAGTGATATTACATTATGTTCAAATGCATAATATACTGTTGTGCCTACAAATCAACACAACCTCCAACCATAACTTCTCTGTAAATCTCTGTAATCCACACCCTTTACTTAGAAAGCATCATGTGATTGGCTGGCTTATTGACATAATTTAGATCACCAGTTCATTTATCTCTTGGCTAGCATTACCCCTTTGGCATGGTTTTGAATCTGTTTGTGCTTCTGTACATTTGCGTTGAAAATATGTAGATATATCAAGCACTTTTTTTTAAGATAAATATTTATTTTTGTTTCAGAAAATGTAATATGTAAATGTAAAAACATATGCTTTTGTTCGTATTAGTTATACATCAGTCAGATATTGTTGGAACAGTTTCTGGCCTGAGAAAATCAAGAACATGAAATTGTAGAAAGAAATAAATCCTCTATGCCAACACTACATACACTTGAACTAAAACCTCATTTATTCTTATATTGGAATATAGATACTTAGAAAGTTCCTCCAGGCTAGTATTTGTTTATATGAATATATTTTGTGGTTGTATTGAACGTGACCTGAAAGGCCTGTAGGTCACCATGTCATGTTATAAGACTGTACACAGCGCCTTGTGTTTATGATGGAATGTTACCCTGTAATAACCTGTTATGAGAAAATTGTACGCAAAACAGAAATACTTCAGCTCTATTGATGAATCCGGGAGACAGCGCTTCTGATTGGACGGTTGCATGTTGTAGGACTTGCTCCAAAATGTTTTACAGTGTTCAGTGTAAGAAATGTTGCTGAAAATGTATCTTTTCCTGGCTGGTGGAAAAGAAAATGGACTAATATATAATGGCTTCGAAAAACACACCATCCTCTCCTTCTTCATGTCACAGATAAAGAAGAGACCCCTGCATGACAACCAGTTTCACTGCTGAACCTTAATTTAATACATTTTTCTTAACTTACAGTTTTTGATCCAAAAGATCAGCGATGCCAATCAATAAACAGAGTTCACACCAGTCTCCTGATGTATGTCTCATGTCCTATTGTACTGCAGCAGAAAAGTGAGTCCTAAAATTTGTACATTATTCCCCACATACAGGCAAATGGAAATGTCCTTTCAATACCGCTGTTTATGGAAAATTATAGACATTTAATTTAAATAAATTAAATTAATATAAATACAAGGAAGTCATGTGAACTTGATTTATAAGATAATTAGTCAACCAGAAATCATCCCTGCTGCCTTATCTAACAGTCCTTTTAGTGCAAAGGAACAGAAAGTCTTCTGATTGAGACAGTCCCTTTTTAAATCAAATCACATCCAGTTGATTAACATGTAACTGGATCCTCTCAGACATCTTACCTCAGGAACTTAATGTCATATTACTCGTATATTGCAGCACTCCTGAAGTGGGAAAAGTTAAGGGTCATAGGAGATTTAAAGAGGGCAAGTATTATTCACGTTAGTTATCCATTATGTTTTAGTTATTAGTATGTAAGCATTCCCCTGGTTAATTCATCATCCATAACATACTCCATGGTGTAATATCAGTGCCCACCAGGTAATTACCTACTACCTCTCCCTGCCCGATGGCATGTTTTGGGAGGACTTTTAAACACATTCTGTTAATTGCTAGCTCAGCAGCTTTATCAAGCCACCATTTCATTATAAATTAGTATGAATAGCAATTCCATTCAAGAATAGCAAATTTGCAAATCAGTATTTGCACAAGATTGTAACACTCTACCAGCTATATTTTGATAAATGCTCATGCAGTAGTAGTTGCTTATCTACAGTTCAGATTAGCAAGAAATAAACAGTAAGTTGGTCAGACTGATGAAAAAATCTTGATCCCTCTTGGAATGCTAATCACAGCTTGATAGAAAACAGTGCCTACTGTTTTCCTATTTAGTGATTTCTGTTCCAGGATTAATGTAAGCTGACATTATGCATAAAGTGCTACTGAAGTTTCAGATTTAAACTAAATATTCAAATCTGATAGGAGCTGACTGGTCTTTCCTACATAAGAAAGCAGGGGACAAAACAGGTCTGCTAAAGTTAAACTACAGGCTAGAGGAAGCAGAACTCATCCACAATGTGACATTGCATCTCCTTTTCAAAAAAGAAGGTAAAAAATCCTCATCTTAACACATACAAGGTAGTTTAAGTTTTAGGCTGCTTAAGAATAATGTAGCCTTTGTGCTTCTGCCTAATTTTATAGAACACTGTATGGCTTTTTCTTTGCAAATGCGACCGCCTGTTGTGTAATCAAAAAAGTAATGAAAACATAAATGATATATCGTGCAACGGAAGTTTGGCATGCCAATATCTTACTTGTATTAAAGGCACGTGTTAAGTCCCCGAAGTGTGAGTGTATCATCATTGCCGTGGGTCAAAGTGCTTTCACAAGTGATAATCCAAGAGCTTTTACAAAAGGAAGCAGCTTCAAGGCTTCATGCTCATGCAGTCAGCTTCAGAACTATTGGCAGGTTTGTAAAAATTGGTTGAATTATATTTTCTTCACATTCCTTTCCTTTTAACTTAATATATAAAGTTTGCAGTTTGTAATTTACTCTCTGTTATCTATTCAAATATTTTTCTATCTAATATATATGCTTACAGTTATGGTTTGTGCTTGCTGGTAGATGCTACACTGTGTATTTGTTTTAGACCTAGAACAAGTAATTAGTTATGGTTTTGTGTGAAATGCATACTGGCTTTTTAAATAGATAAGAAAAAAAGATACTGAACTGTGCGCCTAAATGTCTAAATGTTGTAAAATGTAAAAGTAAACATATGACTTTCTGGCATAAAGTATAATAGTTATTTACTCTAATATTAGACTTTATTTACTGTATGTCAGGAGAGCATGACTGTGTGATATTGTCCATGGTTGGAAAGATTGGTGTGGGTGAACATGACTGACCTGCACAGTCCTGATATCAATCCCATCAAAAACTTTTGGGATAAACTAGAACAAACATCAGTGTCTGGCTTCACAAATGCTCTTCATAACAAATGGACAAAGATTCCCACAGACACATCTGGAAATTGAACCCTCACACAGCTGTCAGGCAGCATGGCAACAGTGCGACAGCAAACGCTCTCTGTCGCTGTCAGGTGGAGGGGTGGAGTCAGGTGTTCCTTGTTGCATTTGATTGGAGTGTGGCATTCTGGGGATTGTAGTTCCACCATTGACTTGCCCCGTGGCTGATATCTGCACCCTTACAGGATTTGCATAAATGCTGAGGTTTACTTTATATTAACTAAAAATGCTTTTGTTATGTATCAGTCACAATATCTGTGTTTTTATTTTTACTGTTTTTTTTTTAATAAAATAATTGATTTTTCAGAACACGATGAAGTTTGAAAGCATTCTGACTGAGACCGATGGCTTTGGACGCTACCAGATTATGTTATTTGTCCTGCTGATAATCCCACGGACCACTCTTCCCTTGCACTTCCTGTTAAATAACTTTATCGCTGCCATTCCAGCCCATCATTGTGATATCTCCTCATTAAACTCTCTTCTTACTGAGACTTTGACTCCAGACCAAAAACTGACTGTCAGTATTCCTAAAGACGATGATGACACCTTCTCATCCTGTCACATGTTTAAAGAACCCCAGTTCCATTTTGTAAGAAACACATCTAACATCACAGAGCTTCCTGTATCTGAACAGTGTCAGAATGGTTGGGTGTATGACAACAGCACATTTCGATCTACACTGGCCACTCAGGTAACCACTAAATTTATTTAAGCTTTTATTAATTAAAACATTTAATTTATTTAGTGTCTGAGGCTTAGAAAATAATCCTGTGATTTGATTTTTGCTTTCTTTTAGTTTGATTTAGTTTGCCATATGAAGGGACTGACTAAAGTGGCCGCTACAGTATTCTTTTTAGGGAACATGTTTGGGTCTGCATTCTTTGGCATCCTCAGTGACAGGTCAGTACATTGTAAAACATATACATCATTTTTTACATAATTACATAGTAATAGTAACAATTACATGGCCAGCTGTGTTTTTTTCTTAGTCCTCTTCTGTCTGTCTAGGTTTGGACGTAAACGAATTCTGCTGCTTTCCTACATCATGTCCATCGTTTGCAGCGTAGCCAGTGCCGTTTCGACAAGTTTCATCATGTTTGCTGTTTTACGTTTCCTAACTGGATTCAGTCTGTGTGGGATCAGCCTGATATCCATTGTTCTAAGTGAGTGAATTCTGTTTTCTGGGATTCAGTCTTTATTTTAAGCAAACTCTGTCTAAAATAATATTTTTTCCCTATCTCTATAAGATGATTATAAACATAAGTACACAGTTAGACTGCAGACTGGTTTTGTATTGTAGATATTGAATGGGTGGACATCGAGCATCGTACATTTATTGGCGTGTGTGGCAGTATTGTCTGGACATTCGGTAATTCACTGTTAACTGGCATAGCGTACCTCATTACTGACTGGAGGCTCCTGATCATCGCAGTCACCACCCCTCTTGTGTTTGCTGTGGCCAGCTGGTGGTATGTATTATGGTGATACTGGGGTTCAAGTACTCTTACCTAGCTAGTTATTTATAACATGTCTGAGGTATTTGGCCACTGTTTACTTTAGGACATGATAACACTTGGCGGATGATTTTATTTATAGTGACTTATAAGTATCTCTTGATTATTGGGGTCAGCCATAAGGGTTAAGTTTCTTACACAAGGGCTCACACTAAGACCTTAGGTGGACCTCTGCTTTTATTTGAAAATGTATATTTCTTATAGGTTTCTACCTGAGTCTGCTCGCTGGTTGATAGTTAGTGGAAAGACAGACGATGCATACTGGTACCTACAGAAGTGTGCAAGAATAAATAAAAGAAAAGATTTCACCTCTAAAATTAAACCAGAGGTGGGTGAATTACTAGACACATGTGTTAGCACTGTGCCATGCTCAACTTTAGTCTTTACTATTGTTTATATAATCATGTTTAAATCTCAGTATATTTCTTTCAGACTCTTTCCACAGTCACAACGATGGACAAGCTGAATCACAGTTACACCTACCTAGACCTTGTCAAAACACCATGCTTAAGAAGACTAACTATTCTGACAGGAATTGTGTGGTGAGTGTTTTTGTGTGAAAGAGAGAGAGTGTGTGTGTGTGTTTGAGAGAGAGAGAGAGAGAGAGAGAGAGAGAGAGAAGAAGTGAACCATGAAATGACCCAAAAGCTGGCGGTGTTTAATACTAAACTTAGGATTA
>JAFMOD010000191.1:2567157-2684695 GCA_019802435.1 Corydoras maculifer | reverse complement strand
GTTTCTGGACTGTGGGAGGAAACCGGAGAACCCGGTGGAAACCCACGCGGACACGGGGAGAACATGGAAACTCCACCCAGATGGGGATTCGAACCGGGAATCCGGGAATCCCTAGTGCTGAGAGGAGAACATGCTAACCACTAAGCCCTATACAGAAATTAACACCTGTAAATTTGGGACAGGCGCCAACTGAGACTGTTTTAAGAAACACAGGTACAGAGGGCAGGTCTGTTTCAGGATTACGTTACGTATTTAGACCACACCTATAATAGACTGATGGCTATGAAGACTTTAACTTTATTGAGAATAAGGGGCCACGCTTTCATCTTTTTTATATTTTGTCCTTATGAACCTGCAGACAGAATGGTCTCGGGTATACTAGCTTTGTTGGTCGTTTTGGTGCCTCAATCGCTCCCTTGATCTTATTATTGGAGGACGCGTGGCTGCACTTTCCGCAGACTGTCTTTGGAATCATAGCCATCACATCTGGCCTTGTGGCCCTTCTGCTCCCAGAAACAAACAATACCCGATTATTTGAAACCATAGACGACATCGAGCAAACCAGGTATAAAAATTATAATAGTGTATTTTTTTTTTAAGTAAGAATTTGTATAAATGTAAATCTTTATAAATTGTTTTTTTCAGAAGGAACTCCATCTGCATCAGCCAAAAGCAGCCAAATGAACTCCCGCTAAAAAATGACAGTGGATAAATCAATGATATGCAGCTTATACATATATTCGATTCAGCTTATTTTTTATAATAACCGTATAAATACCTTTTTCGTCCGATGGTCACTGTGGTATGCATTTATGGATGTATATTAAGGTATCTATGTAAATAAACTTTTTGTAAGTAAAAACCAAGAGGGTGTAGAGCAACCCCCATACATGTGAGAAGAACATACAAAATCTTATTTTACTTTTAAGTAAATCTTTGTTAAAAAGGCAAAAATTCAAAGATGTCCTGATTTGTGTCCTTGCTGACTCACTATTACAATACAGATGAAATGTGGAATACATTCATTTAAACAGTTACAGATTCACACACAGGTTAGACATTTATAAAAAGATCTGACCTTTGGAATATTTTTTTGAGGTTTGTTCGTGCTTCAGAATAGAGGAAAGCAAGCTCCATCTCTGAGACTAAGGCCTTAAGAGACACTGAAAATGAAGTTTGAGGATCTTTTAGAAGAGCTTAATGGTTTTGGTAGGTTCCAGAAAATGATTGTGTTCCTTAGTTTTATTGGCCGACTATCTCTTCCATGTCACTTCCTGCTGAACAACTACATCGGCGCCATCCCACCTCATCACTGCGATATCAGCACAATGGATAATGTTGAGGATGATGAGTTTAAGAATCTGTCTATGAAGGAAAAGATGACTGTCTATATTCCAAAAAAAGAAGATGAGACCTTTGTTTCCTGTCAAATGTTCTCAGAGCCTCAGTTTGAACTGTTGGAGGATGAGAGCAATCACACAGCTTTACTGATTCAGTGCCCAAAAGGATGGAAGTATGACAACAGCACCTTTACCAGCACACTGGCTACAGAGGTATGAACTTCAAGCCTAGCATATGTGGATTTAAATATTTGGGAGATTGTAGACAGGTCTTGTCTTTTTACTGATATTACATAACATAGTAATTCATGAATAAATGAGGAGGAGGAGCTGTGACAAAGAAACTACATGTTTTTAACTGTATATTTAGGTTATTCTCCCAATTTTTAAAAAAGGTTTAAGAAATTATAACCAATGAATCCTGGGTAATTCATTTAAATCTTAACACGATAAGCAAATTAACAAACACAGTAATACTTGTGTTTATATGATTAAATAAATGTGTAATGTCTTTTTGTTCTAAGTGGGATCTGGTGTGTGAGAGGAAAAGCTTGAATAAAGCGATGGCAACTATCTTTTTTGTCGGCGTGATGGTGGGAGCCGGCCTTTTCGGCAGTTTAAGCGACAGGTGACTGATAAAATATAGAAATGTTTTAGATAACAAATTATTGAAGAAAAGAGAGAAACACAATAAATAGATGAGTAAAATATAAATAGTCTAATACATACATAGAAAACCAGAAAAATATATGGTATACAGTATAACCTATTATAAACTACAGTAAACAACACCATGTAAAATAATAGAATAAATGGCCAGTGTTTTCAATGTGGTTGCTATAATGTGGTTAATGATAATGACTAAGTAATAGCAAAATGATGCAGGCTACAATAAAAGAACAGATTTCCTTGTAGAATTTCTAAGTCATGGCTTATTTTATACCTAATAACTAAAATAAAAAAACTCAAACCCTAAGATAATCCAGTTCCTTAGATTTAGAATAAATCTCCACAAAACCAACAAAACTAATAAATTTTTTCCAAACTAAAATAACTGATGATATAAATACAGATATTTACCTTTTTTTTTTTATAAATAAAGATATTTTACTTTTACTTTACAGATATGGGCGCAAGCCAATGCTTCTGGTCTCATACGTATTTGGGTTGATTTTTGCAATGGCCAGTGTTTTTTCCTCCTCCATCATCATGTTTGCAGTGCTGAGGTTCTTCACGGGTCTGAGCATCACTGGCATCGTTATCATCACAAGTGTGCTGAGTAAGAAATAGATGCTTCACTATGGCTAAATATATGTACACCTATTAAAATATGTGGACAGCCCAGAAAAATTATATTTAAAACAATGTTTACATATATTAATACAAATACCTGGTTTACAATTTAAATTGATGCCTCTGTATTGACATAACATAACAGACCATGTCAGTATGGATCTCCATTCACAGCGGGATTTTAATAGATAATAATTGTAAAAACTTACTGTATTTGGTGGAAAAAATCATAGTACGTACACATGTTTTGTCTATATCATACAATTGCTGCTATATTCGAACAAACAGTAAATACATAAATGCTGTGAAAGTCTAAATAACTTTGATGTGTGTACATGGTTTTACTGTTTCTTTAGCTGTAGAGTGGGTGAGTATAGAAAGCAGAAAGCTTGTTGGTGTGTTCGACAGTTTGAGCTGGAGCTTTGGCTACTCTGTCCTTCCCATCATGGCTTATGTAGTGAGAGACTGGAGATGGCTGACTGTTACAGTGACAGTGCCCCTTGTGATTTCAATAATCAGCTGGAGGTGAGAGCAGCATGTGAAATAAACCGCATAATAATGTTAATGTTTAAAGTGTAACAAGTGGAGTCAGTAAGTCAGTCATCAAAAAGCTGAGCTGCAGTATTAACAAATCCTGGCAATTTCTTAATGTCCAAATGCCCCCCACCTTCACCAAGATACCTTCAATAATTTCAAATAAAAAGGTTGGAACAAGTGCTAGTAAGTGAATTGTTGATTTAAAATTACGCAGGTGTGTGTCAATAGACTAGTGCAGGATATAATCTGCCTGTCATAATGGAGAACGACTCTGTGGAGGTTCTATTGTAGATGGATTGGACCTGACTCCTGATAACAGCACATCTTGTTTGGTTTTATAACAGATGGCTTCCAGAGTCAGCTCGCTGGCTAATAGCTAATGGAGAAGTTAATCGGGCCAAATATTATCTAAAGCAATGTGCTGGAATGAACAAGAGGAAACGGGCCATATCCATTCTGAAACCTGAAGTAAGAAACCAGTCATAAAACTGCCAGAAATATAAGAAAGAAAAGAAATACAAGCTGAAAAACAAGCTCAGGATTAAAGCTAACCATTGTAGCATGTCTGTTTTCTGGCTGCAGGTCCTCTCTGGTATCGTATCAGAGGGTGGAGACCGAAAATACTCGTATATTGACCTGATGAAGACACCAAAAATGAGGAGACTGGCTCTGCTGACCGGCTTTACCTGGTGTGAAACCTGACCTCAGCAGGCATTTTCTGAGCAAGTCAACTCAAGATGGACGAACCCATCTTTGGAACCTCGATGTTCCAAAAATAATAATAAATAAATAATAATAAAAAAACATGCCATTTTTAATAGCCAATTAGACGCTTGGGGTTAAGCATAAGATTGAAGTTCAGGTTAGTCTCAAGACTGGTTGTGTCTGGTAAGCAAATGGCCAGATCAGGGATTCTACCAACCGTAACATTATCTTCTAGTGACAGGTCAAGGCACCAGCACTGTGAGGGCTGAAATTAAGCTTTTTGTTTTTTTAGGTATGGTGTTGCTTCGACCTATTATGGAATAAGCTTTAACATTAAAGGATTTGGCTTAGATCTTTACCTAAACCAATTCCTGTTTGGATTGGTGGAAATTCCTGCTAAAGTCATTGTTTACAACCTCCTGGACCGGATTGGACGGCGTAAAACGGAGGTCAGCTCAATCCTGTTAGCCGGCTGCTGTCTTCTCCTTAATGTTTTCATACCCAAAGGTAAGAACCCATCAACAGCGAAGTGTACCAACTACAATTTAGAATCTCATACAACAGGCATCTAAATAATGAATATACATATATGATTTCTTTCTTCATGTTAGATCAGTGGATAGTACGTTCGGTGATTGGAATCTTGGGAAAAGGCTGTGCCTCCATGTCATTCTCTACATTAGTTCTGTTCTGCTCTGAACTATTCCCGACTGTAATCAGGTAGCATACAACTCGACAAAAGACTGACAATCTTATTAAGTGAACACTTTTACACTAGCACTAAAAGAACTGATCATTAACATGTGTGTTATTATGTACAGGCAGAACGGAATGGGCTATAACTCCTTCATGGGACGACTGGGTGTGGCATTAGCTCCTCTTATTCTCTTATTGGATGAGTTCTGGCCTCATCTGTCTCAGGTGATCCTATGCCTCATTGCGCTAACCACAGGCCTAGTTGCCTGTCAGTTACCAGAGACAAGGAACAGATGTCTACCAGAGACTATAGAGGACATAGAGGGAACTAGGTGAGAAACTAAAGAGTTTCATTTTAAGAAATAAGTGAGTTATGCATTATGTTAAATAAATAAATTAATTAATTTAGTACAGGCTGTTTCTTGATTTTCTTACCGTAACAAAAGCAAATGAATATTCACAATACAGTTGTACAAAATACACAGCTAGGTACAAAATTTAATTGTATGTATGTAATATAATGCAATTTTATAATTAAAAACACTAATACTCATCACCTGTCTTTTTTCCACTTATTTTTTTTAGAATGGGTCAATTTTTCACCCCAGTCCAGGAAAAGGGACGCCAAGATCAAGATGTGGAGGATAAAGAGATGCACATTTTATAATCTAATGACACATTTCATCTGTAGTCATTTAATTAACTCTCACCATTAAAAACAAAGATTGCTGATTGTTTTATGGTCACTATTAAAATATACTCAAAGCATATGCAGACAAGTTAATAAAGACTTTTGAACATTTTTAGGTGGATTATATGTACTATAAAGCTGCTTCACATCAGTGAAGTGAATCACATCACTCATTTTTATTATTCATTCATTCTCTCCTGCCATCCAGAGGAGAACGTTTCGGGCGCTGGGCAGATAGACCCAGGACAGGGCGCCAATCCATCGCTGCTCATTTTTATTATGTACCTCTTTTTTTAAAAAACATTCAACTTATAATAAAAATGCACAATACACCAAAAAGAACTGGTCAATTCATCAGCATTTGACTCAAGGACAGAAAATGTTATCCCTAGTGGACCCAACAAATAAATCTCCACTTCACATAAATCTCAGGCTAATTTAAAATATTGTAAAAGTAGTGCCATGTTATTAAAGACAAGTGCTCCCAAGAAAAACTGATGCTGATATTAAGAAAGTTGTTTTTGTTGTTCCACAAATTAATTAATCGTTTGGAAAATATGATGGTAAGACCTGAGAAAATAATTTGGAAATTATTTAAAATTGTACGTGAAAGGTTTCTCAGCAACTATCAGGCACCAAACTTAAACTTATCATACTGGTTGAACCTTCTTTAGAGTTACAGTGTGATAACATGCAACTTGTCATTTAAAATCCATTTTCTGCATGAAATTTTGAGCTTATATGATAGTAAAGTAACGAACATAGCAAGCACTTTCTCCAAAATATATTTTTTCAAATATAAAAAAAAATGTACAGCGGAATTAAATGGGATACATTTAAAAAACTCTATTATGTTGTACAGGTTGATATGTAAAATAGTTTATTTTAATAACACATTAATGTACAACTAAATTAAAGGACATAAACTTGCAGTTTGTAATTACATAAATATAGATTTGCATACACAAGTGCACAAAACAGTGAATATGGCGTTCAATTTATTCCTATAGTTCTAACTACAATAAACCTGCTTACTTTAAACACCCAGCCAGCACTTTATCAGAAAATCATGTACACCATCTCACCACAGTGGTGTAATGCAAAGATAAAGAGAAAGGCTCAAGATGACAAAACGTACAATTTTGGTAAGCAGAATTTCAGAATGAGGAATGTATCTGAAATTTTAGGTTGAAGTGATATAACAGCGGATGGTCACTTCAGGTTCAGCACTTTAATGGATGTACACATAATGAAGTGCTGGGAGAATGTAAAACATTGTATGTTTTTCCAGAACTTTGCATGCCAAATAACAAATTCTGCACCTTCAGCTAAAACAACAATCAATTATATTTTACACAATTTTCCCAATATTTTACTAAAACATATTTCTTTTTCTTTCTTTTTTTTTTTTTTTTTTTTTACAAATGAACAATAGCAAAGTGTCAGTGAGTATAAGCCTTTCTATATTTCTGTTGCATAAGGTCTTTACTTACAGCACTGCAAGTTCCGCTTTAATATTGCATTAAGTATTAAATGTGTGATGAGAACCTAAACTAAAGCAAATTAAATTAAACCGAATTAAAAAAAGGCTTAATTAGTACTGTAGGAATTAACTAAAGATCTCGTTTTCATCGTTTTCAACCTTTTTATAAATGTAACAGCCCACCTCACCGATGTTTACACCTTTTGGACCAAACAGAAAGCCATAGCAGGGCACGTGGCAATACGGCCGGCCTTCGTGCTGTAAAACAAATAGAATAAAGGGTTAAAATACAAATGACAACACTGTCTATTTATATTAAATATATTCGACACAGGGCGGCACGGTGGCGGTTCCCGGTTCGAATCCCCATCTGGGTGGAGTTTCCATGTTCTCCCCATGTCTGCGTGGGTTTCCTCCGGGTTTTCCGGTTTCCTCCCACAGTCCAAAAACATGGATCAAGTCAATTCATTCATTCATTATCTCCCGCTTATCCTCTATTAGGGTCGCGGTGGGGTTCCCCATGCCCATCCAGGGGAGAACGTCTCAGGAACCGGAAAACCCGGAGGAAACCCACGCAGACACGGGGAGAACATGGAAAACTCCACCCAGATGGGGATTCGAACCGGGATCAAGTCAATTGAATTCTCAAAATTGCCCCATATAGAGTGTGTATGTATGAGTGAGTGTGTGCCCAGCGATGGATTGGCGCCCTGTCCTGGGTCTATCTGCCCAGCGCTAAAGACGTTCTCCCCTGGATGGGCATGGGGAACCCCACCGCGACCCTAATAGAGGATAAAGCGGGACATAATGAATGAATGAATGAATATTCGACACACCAGTATATGATGCAGTGTGAGCACATGATGAAATGCTAAATGAGATAAATTTTTTATATGGATGTCAAACATTTCAGAAAAGCGGGTTTGTAAATAAAAGAACATAAATATAAAAACATGCAAACTCTATTAAGAAAGGACTAATTATTATTATTATTATTAATATTAAGCATATTGTGCTTATATTTGTTTATGTTAATAACTTTTACAACCATGCCATTCATCATTTTATTAAATGATGTTTTTATTTTATTTCAGGCGATAAATTGCTTGTGTAATACCTCGGCATGACCACCAGAGGTCAGGGTTTTCTTGCATCTATCACAGCGGAAACACGGTCTGTGCCAGTTACGACCCATTGACGTCACCTTCTCGGCTGTGGCCAAAACGTATGACATCATCGCACCGTCATTATAACAACACAACAGTTTTGCACACAGAGTGCAAACGTCTAAACTTGTAATATAATTTCTACTTTTTAGTTAATTATAATATTAACTGCAAAACTCAATGCATAAGGACATTTTTTAAAATGTATTATTATTATTATTATATATTTTTATTATTAAAATAATGACGTTTAAAGTATAAAAATGGTTTGTACCCACCAAAGTAAACAACTTTTCCACAGCCAGGACACAGAGACGACTCACCAGCAAACATTCGTACCGGAGCAGATGGTACTGCAGACACACAGCATTACATCTAACTGTCTGTTCAATATACACCTTTTATCATTAACCGGGTAGTATACATTAACAACACTTATTATGTAAACGCAAATAAGTAAGGAGTCATGGCCCAAATGGAGACCACACCCACCTCTCAGTAATGCTATTTGTACTGGTATGTTAATTACCTGCTTACTCTGATTTGTCAACTAGTCATTTCCTGAAATTTCTTTTAATGAGTTTCTTCCTATGGCGGAAACACTGACGAAAACACTACTTTTATGACTAAATGAGAGAAATATTTGCAACAAGATACAAACCGCACTTCAGCAAAAGTATATATATATATATATATATATATATATATATATATATATATATATATATATATATATATACACACACACACACACACACACACGCAATAATGCACTCTCTTTAAGTGCCTTTATACACCAGGTCTGCCTTTATACATCTGGTCTTATTTCAAACTGGCTGCAACCTCAAATGAACAGTACCTTTGGGTTGATGATGCTCGATGTATGAGTTGGACCATGGAGTTGTCGGTGAGACATCTAAAAATCCCTCACATGATTTGCTAACTGGTGTTGAGGGGGGGGTTTCATAAATATAAGACCCCGCCCCTCCGATATTCACACCTGTCAATGAGAAAATTAGAAAATTTTTTTTTTAAA
The DNA here is from genome assembly GCA_019802435.1 of Corydoras maculifer. NCBI lineage: Eukaryota > Metazoa > Chordata > Actinopteri > Siluriformes > Callichthyidae > Corydoras > Corydoras maculifer. Next base: position 2,675,748 of record JAFMOD010000191.1, on the reverse strand, counting down.
TTAGTAATGTCTGAATGACAGAGAAATATAGAGAGCACACAAGAGAGAGGGAAAGAGCCCATTCCCTTTTATGGTTTGGAATGTGTGGTGGAATTGGGGGGGGGGGGTGCTTTGAGTGTGAGTGTGTGTGCTCACTTATAAAAAGGATGTCTATTGTACCCAAATTTGTTTTGTTTAATTTAGATTTTTTTTTTTTTTTTTACCTTTGGGTCCGAACAGGGTTCCGTAGCACGGTTTGTGACAGTACGGTAATCCATTATGCTGTTAAATAGTAAAAAAAAAAAAAAAAAAAAAAAAGTATTGTTACTAAAAACAAATACAGTTAATATAAGAAAAGATGATTAATAAGCATCTTAGAAATCTAATGGTGAGACACTGAACATCCATGAATTTAACCTGAATAACAGCTCAGTGAGACAGACTAAGTGTGTGAGTGAGATGAGATTGAGACGAGGCCTTTGTCTAAAGTTTCCAGCTCTTTCTGCCACTGCTACTGTTTTGCTCCAGATCCTTAAAAAGACCCAGGACCGAAATTCAACACCCCTTTCTTTTTCACACTCACTCACACACACACACACACACACACACTCACTCACACACACACAATAACTCAAACACATATTTTGCTTTGACAGTGTTGTGTTTTTTAATACATTTTTAACTAAATGCTTCCATATGGGTTTAATTTAACTGACTGTGAACGAAACAAATTGAGATTCTGCAAATTTCTTTAGACCATGTAAAAATGATAAGGCTTCAATTTAAAGCACAGATTTAGTTTCTGACATCAGTCCAAGAGTCTTTTAATTAAAATCTTTGGTTTTAAATAAAGCAAACTGACATAATGAGAATTTGACACAATGATTTTCATAAAAAGTTTGAAGTCTGAAGTTTGCAGCAATTAATGAGAATGAAATAATTCCCATAATAAAGCCCATATTTTAATCGTTTATCATTATCTACTCAATTAGTAAAACATCAACTCTGAAGTCAGCACTTCCTCCTCACAGCAAAAAGACCCCAGGTTCGATTCCTGGTGGGAAAAAACACAGGTTCGGTTCTTTTGTGTGGTGGCTGCATGTCCTCCCTGTGCTTGCTAGCATTTTATTTTGCTTCCTTTCACATGCCATTGGAGGTGTAGTATAGGTGCACTCATGTTGGTACCCAGCCTAAATAATTAGGATGGTTGAGTCAGGAAGGGCATCTGGAGTAAAAGGGTGAAGTCAAATATATTGATGATCTCCATCATGGAGATCTTTGAGAAGAACAAGCTAAATGAAGTGCTGAATGTTAAAGTAACCTGAGATACTGTCTCACTGAATGACATCACGCTGCAGATACTACAATCTGTCTCCAACCCACAGACAAAACACAATATACTGTTGCAGCCTTGAAACTATAATAACTGTCCAATCAACAGTCCAGTAGATTATTGACTCATAAGCCATACTTTATATGCTACTAATAGTGTAATTTGACCATTTACTCTGTAATTCCAGAAGTGATGTGAAGCTGCTGGTTGAGGCAGCATAGTAAAGACTTTCCTGTTATTTTAGTCATTCAGGGTAAATGGAAAAACCAGAGCTAAATCAAGAAAATGTCATTTTCATAATGAATTCAGCATGTGAATGTGAATAAGTGCGAGTACAGCTCTCTCAACAAACTTCATGCCAAGAGGATCTGATACCAGACCAGAAAATAAAGGTCTGAGCTCAGAATAAGAGTGATGAGTGAAAGGGGAAAAAAAAAAAAGAAGAGAAAGCAGAGTCTAGATGACCCTGCAATATCGAGAACTATCTGGATTTGTGCTTTGTTAAAATGTAATGCTTAACAAAAACAATACAACAATGAAGATTAAATACTGTAACTACGTCTTTGGCAACTGATTAAATATGTTTTGGGTGGTGGAACATAAAGATCATAACGGTATTATATATATATAGGACATAAAAACAGAAACAATTGCAGGAAGTCTGAGTTAAAAATGTACCTTGCCCTTTGTCATTAAATTGTTTTATCTTAAAAAAAATTTAAAAATTGTTTATTAATATTAATACTCCTTAATATGATACAAATGAATAATCATTAGTGCATTTAAATGATTCATCTGTTATGCAACAACAAAAGTTATGTATCCAAACTGGAAGAGAAGTCCACTAAAAGTGAAGTCTACTTACCTCAGCATGGCCACCAGGAGAGAGAATCTTGTTACAGCGTTCACATTTCAGACAGAAACGATGCCAGTTCTTCCCTAGAGAACTCACCTTCTCAGCTAAAAAACAAAGTAACACAATGACACAATTACAGAAACCTTTTTTTAATTATCTACAGTATTATTGAAAACCTCCTTTTTGCTTCACTTATTGTTCGTGTTCTCAGTTCCACTTCCTGTACAGATGGACTTTGTAGTTATACAATTCCAGACTGTAGTCCATCTGTTTGTGTTCTACAGTCCATACTGTGTATGTTCCCTTTATTCTGTTCTCTAATAATCAGGACCCAAATAGTACCACCACTGAGCAGGTACATTTGGTTGGTGTATTATTCCTATCCCAGCAGTGTCACTGAGGTGGAGAAATAAAGGTACAGCAGCACTGCTGCACTAAAACCCCCTCACTACATCATTGTCACTGCAGAACTGACAATAAACAATCCACCACCCAAATGAAAAAGCACAGCTTTGACTAGAATAAAAAGATTGAAATTGTTGTTTACATTGCAAAGATTGCTGTTAATTATAAGTGTCTTTCAGGATCATGCTATGAACTCTCTTAAACACACACACACTGCATATATAATTACTTGGTCAAACATGGATCAAATCCAAGTGCATGTGTGTATGCAGTCCTATCAACACATTTCTTACAGTTATGGGTCCCATTATACATAGTTTAAATTTAACTATTTACTCAATACATAAGTTCACTACATAGTGAATTACTACACCCTAACTAGTGCAGTCCATGTCCAGTGGGGTCACTTTTCACTGAAAGTTAAAAACTTTTACTGTTAAAGCAAGATTTGAAAATCCGACTTCCATTTTAAGTATATAAAAAATCTTGAATAACATGTATACACATATCAGTGAGTACACTCTCCGTAGTCCAGTTTAGTTAACAAAACACATAGCACAATGGATTGTGATTCATTCTGAATTACATACTACGAATTTATAGCACATAACTTCTTTGTAATCCACTGGAAGCTGTTTAGGACTCATTGCACTGCTGTAAAATGATGGGCTTTACAAAGCATCTGTGATAAAACACATATTGTACTTCAATACATAATTATTTTACAAAGTCATAGCATACAGAGAGTATATAAGTAGGGTTCTTGGTTAAATAGTAATGTCTTTGATATTTATGCCTTTAATATATCTACTGCACACTACAGAGGGAACAAATAATGGGTATCATTTATCAGACGGTAATTAGTATTGATGTTAGAGGGGATTATTTAGTCTGTATAAAGTGTTTAAGTGTGCATAATATTCATCCAGGATTGTGAATGTGTGTGTGTGTGTGTGTGTGTGTGTAGCTACCCACTGTTTAAACAATGAATTGCACTTAATAGACCCCCTGAGAACTTGGCAGGAATTTCCACTCTCTTGCTTAGACAGATTAATAAACCAGAGCAGGAACACACTGCTGCAGTCTTTTACTCATTCATATACAGCAAGCTGCAAGTGTGAACATCAAAACCCAAATAAAGGATCTGCAACTGTTAGTAGAACCATTGTTTTGGAGAAAGTAACAAAATTACATAAAATATTTATTTATATAAAGATTCTACACTATTTTGTTTTTATTATATAATTAATAGACCGATTAAGCAAAATAAGATCTTACCATCACTACAATGCTATAGTATTGAACTAAAAGTTAATATTCTTCTTTTTTCTCAGCTGAGTTTGTCTCAGTGCTATGACTGACTAAAGCAAACAGTTCATTCCTGTTGCTCACAATGAACTCTGACTCCATGGCATGTAAAAAAAACAGCCTTCAAACTGACTGGAAGTTATATAAGAGTTTAATACAAACCTACAAGTACAAAAAAAAACTGCTTATTACAAACTCAGTAAACAGATCCCACATACGATTCAATATCAACTTTAATGAAATGGCGGGTAAAGGGAGTTACAGGGTTTAGAGGGCATGCAGGACTCATAAAGGTCTCTTCCTTGTTTGTCCACAACCTCCCACAGTGCTTAATGTCCGGCCTAAATAGATTCTTAGGCTGGAATGTGTGTGTGTGTGTGTGTGTGTGTGTTTGTGAGGAACAAAGAACGCCTCAGGAATGTGGGCTGGTCAGTGCTATAACTAGACATGGATGTGACTCTAATGTCTAAGTTCAGTGTTAACCATTATTGTAGACCCTATGTAGGGAGTTCAGTGGGAGGTAGTGGACAAACAAGAAAAAGAGAATGATAATGAGACTGCAGCCAAATCACAAATATATCCCTCATCTACACCCTATTTCAGAATGACCTCCACACCCTGCATCTGTAAAACCAATTGTTTTATTTTTGTTCATACAGCATGCAATTCTCACTCCATTGCACTAAACAGTACACGTTATTTTATTAGACACTAGTTTATAGTGGAAATTTTAATGTAAAGTAGTTTTAAAGTACACTACAAACCGTATCCATTTTCTTAAAAGAGAGCTAGGACACACACCCTTGACCTATACATCACTGAAGTGGACAGTGTCGTATAATTGCATGATTGGGTGACTCTAGTTTGAAAAACTCGACAGGCCCTGAAAGTGCCCTGACCTTAAGCCCAGCGAACATCGTTAGGGTAAACTTGGACAAAGATCAGGTTCAAGGCCCTGTCCTACATCAGTGTCTGATCTCACAAACTGTCTTCTGAATGAATGAGCTAAATTCTAAAAGACACAACTCCAAATTGTAGCAGAATGAAATATCTTCCAAAATATATGAAAGTTAGAGCTGCAAAGTATAAGTGAGATGTTATAAATAAAATATGTAGATGTCGCAATAGTTTTATCCATATACTGTACTTTTTGTGAAAGAGCATAGCTGGCTCAAGCCAATTTACATAGTGATGAAGCAGAAGTTACAGGCACAGAGTGGTAATGACAGGCACCACTCTCCCTATAACAACTCACCGTACTATCAAAACGTGTCTGATGTTGTTGTTTTAAAGAATTGTTCCATAATAGTACTTAAATAATAAGTTTTTCTGTATCATGATCACTGTCTTTATTGCGCACAGACACGTTTCTGTAAGGTTAGGAATTTAAGAAATAAGAATCTTAAAAAGCAGCATTTGTATGATAAGAACCTAATGCTAGATGAAGTGGCCACAAACGGAGCCAAACCATGTGTTTGTATCCTCCTTCATGCACAATCATGCTTGAATAAACTGTTTCCACAAATATGCAAACATATAACTGACCAAAAAATCTTTTTTAATGAAATATGATAACTATTGATTCGGCTTAAAATGTGTTTTTGAAAATGTTGAGATATCTTGTTTACATAAAAGGAAGTTTGTATAGTTAGAACAGTTTTAGGGCCATTGTCACATGTTTACAAAGTTCCCAGGCTTTTTATAAGGATGGTCTCAAAAGAGTCACAAAGGATTCGAGCAATCCTGAAGAATACTAACTGCCCAGCAGTAACACAAGATCCTAATCTACTTAGAGTTATAACCTTAATTTATACTTTGATTAGCAACAAATAAAAATAAGATATGACACTGCAAGTTATAAAACTTGAGTTCCATGTCTTGTGAAAAAAAAGGTCACACAGTTCTTATGGTAACCTTTTTTAAGTAATTGTATGAACCAGAGGTTACTGTCTACATTCAGTGGACAATTATTACAGCTCCTACAACTTGTACTTGAATACTGACATACAATTTGTAAACCAACAAAGTGTGTTATTAATGCAAACATCATGTAATTTAAATCAGTTTCTGGTTTTAAATGATTAAATAGGAAAGATTTACTTTTTGCATGTATTGCCTGTTTTAACTTAAGCACAGGTGCAAGTACGACTACATCCCATCAAGGGAACTACAGATTAACAGTATGTATCCATCAAGAAAACTGTCATTAATCAAATGCAGCAATTATATTTATATCAATACAAAGAAATGTTGGTAATTTGCACTTGATTGGCGCCCTGCCCTGGTTCTATTAGACGTTCTCCCCTGGATTGGCATAGGGAAAGCCCCCCCTCCCCCCACCGCGACCCTAATAGAGGATAAAGCGGAAGATAATGAATGAATGAATATCTTACCGAAGAAAACAGGGTTGTCGCATCTAGGGCACTTGGACGTCATCACGATGAGGGGGGGGGGGGGGGGGGGGGGGGGGGGGGGGGGGGGGGGGGGGGGGGGGGGGGGGGGGGGGGGGGGGGGGGGGGGGGGGGGGGGGGGGGGGGGGGGGGGGGTATATATATATATATATATATATATATATATATATATATATATATATATATATATATAATTTACAGTTTAAATATTTTTTTAAATTTAACGTATAATTTGTAATTTGTAATTTCACAGAGGAATGACGGTGATATCTCTTATTCAAGTATAATAGCTTTTTGTTTAAAACAATAGTATCAGATAATTGACTTTAAAACTTTGCTATTAAGACCAGCAGCATGTTTAAATTATTTAAACACACTAAATGATCCACCATCCAAATATTAACATAAACATCAGAGGAATAGACTCTACACAGCCTGTAACTGTGGGGCTAAAAGGTGCTTATTATAGTGAGTGGTACTGATAAAATGGACAATAAGTCTATAAATAAGAAGGCAAACCTAATAAAGGTTCCGGTAAGTGTATGTGGGAATATAATATATTAAATAAAAGTAAAAACACAGACGGATTTAATGAAAAAATATGTTAAATTTATAAAATACTTAACTATTAATGTGATTTGTTTACAATTCAATTTAATTAAAAATTTAATTAAAGCTGATAAAATATATAACAATACAACAAAAAATAATGCAATAATAAATATATTTTTTACTTTTACTTATGACAAAATGATCATATTAATCAATAAACAGATTATTTGCTGATGGCACAAAGGTTTTTGAACTTTGCTGCAGTGGCGGCATCTTGTGGTCAAACTACGTAAACGCATCAAAGCGCCCAAGATGAACGTTTTTATCAAAGTCATAATTTATACGCACGTCTCTTGTGCTGCATATTCGGTGTTATAAATTTGTAATGATTATTTATTTAAGGCTTTAAGGGTAAGGATTATAGCTGAAAAAAAAGGTTAAGGTTTAAAATTAAGGGTTAGTTAAGTTATTAAAAATAATGAACAATTTCCAAATTTATCCTGAGATAAAAAGTTTATTTTTGTTTTTAAATAATAAGTGTACATTGTGCATATGTCATAAGTTGTCCTTGTAATGTGATATTAAATGACTGTCAAAATACTAAATGTAAATAAATATTATGTAGTTTGGATTTAAAATCAACACAATCTTTAATAACCATGCTGAATATGTTATAGTCCTTTACTTCTCATTGAGAAGCACACATTTCAAAAGTACTTTTCTTGAACTCTTACACTCTTTATGCCTTTTTGAAACAGATCATCACTTCCTTTCATTGTTCCAGTCCTGCAATTTCTAACTTTAAAATACAGCATTTAACGAAACCCCTTCACCTGAGTAACATGCCAATACAGATATAAGACTTATCACCTACTATTGGACCTTCATCATTTTTTTCTTTACTTTTTAGTCTATATATTCAGTTCTTTGCTTCATTCTATAGTATAGTATAGTATAGCATAGTATAGTATAGTAAGTACTAAAGAACATGGTTATTATCCCACATACATCCGTTGATTTGGAAACTCCTTATTTCAAACTACAAAGATCATCCACACACTTCTCTCTAACCAGAGAGCAAAAGCCCTAAGACCTAAATTATTTAATTGTGTGTTTTATTATGTCCAATATGTCATTTTGAATAAAATTCCATGAGGAATGCTGTAAAAAGTTTTCAACTACACCCACTGAAACCAAACAGCATGGTGGTGTCACAGATCAACACCCATGCTTTGCATTAGGTCCAGCTGTTTTTTTTCCTGTATGTCTGGGTGTCTATGCCAAACACAGCATCGGGGTTTGTTGCCAATGTGAAATGTCTAGGTAGGTGTATAGTTGGCTAAATCATCCTAGCAACCAATCCTACAAACCTAAAGCATTTTAACTAGAAATACCCAACACCAATAGTGAAAGAAAGTTTAACACTCAGAGTGTACTTCAGGTAAACATAACTATTAGCAAGGCCAGAAGCACTGGTGCAGCTCTGACTGACTGGATAAAATGTAGAAATGCCAAAAGACCATAACTACTCCCTGAAAAATCCCTCTCTGCTCCAAAATGAATTCAGGTTTGTTTGCAATTGTGAATCAGATAGCAATAAGCATAGCATTTGCTTAGCTTTGCCCATCTGAAAGGTTCTCAATAGGTGAGAAATAACAGTTTTCTAAGTTTTGATATAAATGCAGCAGGTCTGCTATCTAACACCAGGGTTTGTACTGGCTCTCCTGTTCCGAATGTTGCTTATCATTTCAAGAACAATTTCAGGAAGGCCGTATGCTGGATTCCAGCCCCAGTCCTGCCGTGCGTTAGAATCGTCGAATCGCATCGGCCAGCTGTCAGCTACAAACACACACAAACACACACACACACGCACATAGTTATTATATGTTAAAATATAGGTGATTTCTATTTCCAATCAACATTTACCTGCCATTTGTCTACTCACTCAGCATCCAGATATTTCACATGTTAATTCATCAACATCCATACATTTATCAAATTACAGGTATTCATTCACTGAGCCAGTTATTTAGCAGCCAACAATTCAAATCATTTACATCTATAAAACCTGTGTTAGTACCAATGTTTTGTCGAATTGGATCAGGTTTGTAGGTCACTCTCAGGTGGGGAACGTGCTTCCGTATCTCCTCAACCACCTCCTCAGGGGTAAAGCTTACAGCACCAATGTTGTAAGTCCGCAGAGAAAGCTGGCATTCTGGAGCTTGCATGAACTCTACAGTGGCCCGGTGGCAGTCGGAAATGTGCATCATGGGTAGGCGTGTCTGAGGGCGCAGGTAGCACTCATGATGGCCGCTAGTGAGAGCATCATAGAAGATCTGAACTGCATAGTCTGTGGAAATGGTTAATATTACAAAGCTATTCATATGGAATTTAATAAAGGATCATAATGTGTAAATATTTATTGGGATCTAATACCCAGGTTACTAGCAGGGATTTTAATTATTATTTTAGGGATAATAATTAAAAGGTAATTGTCATGGCAACAGACAGATTAGCGGAAGAGTTTTTTTCCTCACAAATATTTTTACTTCGTAATATATTTTATTTAGAGAAAAAGCACCTTTTTGTCGTTTTGTAGTAAATAAATATAACATAAACATAATTGGAAACATTATTAGAACTACAGAATAATGTATGTCCTCAGTATTCACTAAGGGAAGAGCAAAATTATATGAAAGAGAACATAGATATTACAAAGAAAAGTAAACAAGTAGATAAATAAATGCTGTTACCAGTTGTTCCTCCACCTGGGTTTGTGGTGGCTGAGATCACTCCAGGATAACGTAGACAGCGGAAGTCCAAGCCATATTTATGGTGAAGATACTAATAGCAACAGTTAAGCATTACACATTGATTACACAGTTATCACACAGATGATATGTGGGGAGACAAATAAACTTAATAAAAACGCAATGACCAGTAGAATATAAAATGCTGACCTCTCCCATGAGCTCTGCGTGGACTTTAGAGACACCATAGATAGTGCGTGGCCTCTGAATGCAAAGATCAGGGGCCGGGTCTCTAGGAGAAGAAGGTCCAAAGGCACCGATTGTGCTGGGGACAAACAGACGTAAACAGTTCTCCAGAGCCAGGTCCAGGACATTATGTAAACCTAAAGAGGAAATGTGATTATAGATAATGAAATTATTTAGATGTTAAAACCACAGTATGTGCCTTTTAGATTCAGAGGTCTGGTTCCTCTGGGTTAGGTTCCTCTTGGCTAAAATAATATAATTGCAGTGGCATATCACAGAATTTATTTTTTATGAGTCAGTTAAAAGATTTTAACAGATAAAACACCTAACATTTTTTTGTTTTTTTGTGACTATAACAGAGTGAAAAGATGTGCACATTAAATTTGGCAGATTAAAACCTAATGCCCTTCCCGACCCACCATGCCATATTCTATACACTGTTTAAATAGACCTCACCTGTGATGTTGATGGTTCTAGAAAGGTTCACATTAGCCTCTCCGACAGCACTAAGTAGGGCACTGTAATGTACAAGCCAGGTGATACGGTTGTTTACCACAAGCTCACGCAGATTCTTGAAGTCCAGCACATCAGCGTACACAAAGGGACCTGAGCATCAAAACGATCCAAAATCGATATGAATACAAGTTATTTCAACAAATATAATTAATTCAGGTTTAACGAGGAATGAATGAATGATAATGACTCTTGATAATAAAATATAAATCAGATGTAACATACCCATGTTAAACACTTCAGCTGGTGGTCTTTTAATGTCAGACAGAATGACATTTTCTTTCCCATACTGCTGCCTGGCCTCACACAGATCAGAGAATACAATAATACAGACCTGTATCACCTTCCACTAAACATATTACAATGCAGATGTTTTAACAGGAGCAAACAATCCACTATTGCATTACAGCTTCTGTTACAAATCAACATAAATAATAATCACAAATTTATTTTAAAAATTAGCATTTTCTATCTATCTATTGTAACATTAGCACAGTGTCATCATGTATCATAAATACAGCACAGTGATGCTTTGTTTCGTAAAGTAACCTCACAGGTAAGTTTAGAACATTAGAACAGCTGACATAGAACCCCTTGTGTACATTTGCTTAATTAAAGTACATTTAACAGAATATATGAACATTGTGTAGAGAGTGAGGTCATTTGAGCTTTATACACACCTCAACATTTGGGCCAATCCAACACCAAGCTGTCCAAGGCCACCTTTAAAAAAAAAAGGAAAGCGACATTAGAAACAAGTCACATATGTGTCTAAATATAAGCTACATCATGATCACCCTCAGTTTCTCTTAAGAAAGACCCTACATTTGTTTATGTTCATGTTTCCTGATGGCAAAAAATTAAATCTACTTCCCATCTAATAAATAACTATTCTGACTGCTGACCATAAGCAATGAGGTGATATTGAAAAACAGGACATCGTTGTGATAAGTGCGCTGTATTCTGTAGTAACACCCTCTTTTAAATACAGCAGTCTGTGAAAATGTTATTTTCCAGCAAAAACTGCCACCTGTCATTGTACAGTGTTGTGTAATCACAATGCAGCTGGACATGCCATTATACTGTGCGCAATGCTGTTTGTAACACCTATTGTCACCAAACTAAATAGGATCAACTGATAGCACTGGGGTCCATTACTGCCCTGCACAATTTATTGTCTTCCTTACCTAAACTCTCAAACACTGACTTTATGAGGACCAAGCTCTGTGGGGGACTCATCCTCCCTGAGGAGCCAAACAGGGTTAACTGTGTAGAATGTCCAGATAAAATATTTATTCAAGTGTCCATTTGAAAAACAATTCTGTTAATTCGTCAGTAGATTTACTGATTTAGTTCAGTCATTACATTTAAGTGAAAATCTTTCAAATTTTCTGTGTGAATGAAATGTCAGTAATCTTTAGAGAACACCCAAACAGCCAAACTTTTAAGACATGTACTTACTGTATACCATTATCATTAATACCTGTTATGAGGACTCGAGGACAGTCTGTGGGATGGTCTGAAGACTCCGGAGTCCTCCAGTGACTGATCTGTCTTGGTGACCAGCTCATATCCCGATGATGAAGACCATGATGGATGGATCTGTCACGATGCAGGAGGTAAAGAAATGCCAAAGAGCGTGTGCAGGTCCTCATCCTTTTTTTTTTTAACCTTTTCAATGAAAGTTTAAGAAGTTGATTTATTTACATATGAATATGGTTTAACTATTGAGATAAATGAACTTAATAAATACAAGCAGCATTGTAAGATTAAACAAAAACATAAAAGCCAATATAAAACACACATATCCTGCTGATCAAAAACAATAACAGTGTGACGTGAGCAGACAGTAAAAGTTACACTTCATTGAAATGAACCTAATGAATGAAGTTAACGCTTGTCTTACCAGTTTATAGACAGATGAGTTTATCAGGAGGTGACAGAAGTGTCGGCAGCGTCTCTGCGGGCTGATTAAACTGACAGGAGGGTGCTCGGTTCAAACCGTTAAAATTAACGGACCACTGTCTGATTGGTTGGTGACATCGCGCGCACACCGTGACCATTTGCTAAAACACGTTAAGTCCCGCCTCTTTCTGGGGAATGTAGTCTTTAGGGCAGCGTTTAAGTTGCTCGTCGCAGTAAATGAACTACAAACTACGTTAAAGGCGAACACAGACAGAAACTGCTGACTGGAGCTCGTCATGGTTTATTTGTGTTCGCGTAACACGCGTATAGCTCTCTCTATACATATATAAATTTAAACATGAACAAATAAACTACACCAACAGACCGTATTAAATAATACCTGTGGAATATTTTGTTACGTTTTTTATTTTTTTAAGAATATAATAATAATGACGATAATAATAATTCATTATCTTCCGCTTTATCCTCTATTAGGGTCGCGGTGGGGTTCCCCATGCCCATGCAGGGAAGAAAGTCTCGGGCGCCGGGCAGATACACCCAGGACAGGGCGCCAACCCATCGCTGGGCACACACTCACTCACACAGACACACTCTACATGGGGAAATTTGGAGAACTCAATTGACTTCATCCATGTTTTTGGACTGTGGGAGGAAACCAGAGAACCCGGAGGAAACCCACACGTACACGGGGAGAACATGGAAACTCACCAGATGGGAATTCGAACTGGGAATCCCTTGGATAATAATAATAATAATATATATTATTAACATTTAATATGAGACAATTTATGTATCGTTTATTAATAACTGAATTTTATGTTACTTTTAGCATCTCTTATGGCAGACTAAAGACTAAAAAATAAATTATACTATTTATTATAGTTATAATATATATGAAGCATTTTAGTAGTAACATTTTTTATCTGTTATCAAGAAGTCTATAAATAAAGCTGAATCACAAAAATTCAATTTATTTCTGCATGAGAAGAGGTCAATTGAACAGAACCTCATCTTCACTTTTGTCGATAAAACACACCAGTTTATTTTGGAGTTTATTTATCTGAAAATAAATTAAAATCACACACATGATAAAAAATAAAGTAAACAAGGAATCAGAAATAAAATCCAATTAAATGTAAAAAAAAAATTTGTAAAAAAATAATGTAAAAAAAACAGAGCTGACATTTATAAATAAACTAGAACAGCGCAGTACTGTAAAGGGTGAACTTTGGAGGTCACAGTATAGTAAGCTCCTCCATGTTCTCCAGAGCAGTGAGAGAATCCCGGTGTGTGTGCAGTGTGTGTGTAACTTCCTCATCAATGTCCTTTTCTGTTCTGTGCTCTTTCACGATAGTCCAAATTTCCTCTCGAGCTTCATCCATAATTTGAGCAAATTCAGTCCATCTAAGGAACAAACCTACAAGAACACACAGAGGAACACTGAGGAACTGATCCTTCAGTTCTACATGGGAAGCACCAGTGTACAACAAATCATTATACGTCCTTTTACCCCTTTGTGACTATAATAAACCTATGAAACTATTTAGTGACTAAAGCTTAAAGGTTAGACACTGATCCAGAAGGTCTATGCAAGCTTCAGAAACTGATTGACCCAGACCTTCTCAAAAAATGTCCCCAGAGTCTTCACAAGGTCACACCGAAATTATGTGTCTTTAAGAATTTAAAAGCATTTAATATTATTAAGTGTGCTTCAGAACCGCAAATAAAATACTTTACATTATATCACTGAACTCCTCTTACCTGTTGCACAGGACGTGTAACTACACAACTGCACCGCTAGATGGTGACAAATATTTACAAATAATGCAGAAAATTCATTCATTCATTCATTCATTTATTATCTTCCGCTTTATCCTCTAGTAGGGTCGCGGTGGGGTTCCCCATGCCCATCCAGGGGAGAACGTTTTGGGCGCTGGGCAGATACACCCAGGACAGGGTGCCAATCCATCGCTGGGAATACACTCACTCACACAGACACACTCTAAAGGGGCCATTTTGAGAATTCAATTGACTTAATCCATGTTTTTGGACTGTGGGAGGAAACCGGAGAACCCTGAGGAAACCCACGCAGACACGGGGAGAACATGGAAACTCCACCCAGATGGGGATTCGAACCAGGAATCTCTAGCGCTGAGAGGCGAACGTGCTGACCACTAAGCCACCGTGCCACCACCATAAAATTCATATTATTTATTTATTTTCTTACTATAATTTTATGTTAATTTAGCTAATAATTAAAAAATATTTAAAACCAAGTACGTTTATAATACTTCATGCTTTGGGTTTGACCTTTTGGTTACATTAAACTTCAATTGAGTAAGAAAATTATATTATAAGTAGAAGATATTTGAATCTTAATCTTAATACAATAGGACGTTAAGGAGGCGCAAATAGCTTCAGCTTCAGCTGTGGCACCCCCATTGCTAACAATCAAAAAAAAGAAGAATGTCTAATCATATAATCATAATATATTTGTGATTGCTAAAGTGAGTGTTCAAAATGATGTTTTATATATACCAAAATATGTGTATATGCACAAAATAAAGAACCAAAAATATAATAAAATATGAAACATTTGAAATGCAGTGTTTTGGCCTGTTCTGGCCTCACCGGTCCACAGCTGGAGGGACTGCGGCTGCACCGAAGGCCAGATGGCGAGCTGGATAGGTTGATACAGTGGGTTCAGGTACTCCTGTCTCTTTGCACACTGTAGTAGGTACTGGAACAAACAGTGGGTTTTCTCCCTTAAGCCTGAGACAATTCTGCATGGAAATGTAATTAAAAGAATATAAATCAGGGGTTCCCAAATTTAATTTCCCTCTAATCATCTTTATATAGGTCATAACCAGTTGTTTATGAATCAACATTTTTACAGATTGTCCTTTTAATCCCTTTTCTCAGGGGCAGTACCTTTAAACAGCCACAAGAGGTCAGGCGTGGCAGATGTTAGATACACACGATACTGATACACACACTTCTTCATGATTAAATTATTGTGCCTGACTAATTTTGGCCAATTTCAAGTTTTGAGTCAGAGTAAAGAGGAAGGGGAGGTCAGAAATGTGAACCAGAATGTCCTATGAGTGTTGGATCATCACTTACCTCTCCTGTTCATTGTTGCACAGGAAGGTGCCATAGTCGGAGGCGTATGCGTCATGTGCTAGCCTGAGCAGTAGAGCTTCACTGAACTCCAGTGCTAATGGAAACTGGCGCCAAATCTGCCACACACAGTCTAGCAGCAGCAGGAAGGAGGGGCACTCGTGTCTGAGACGGGCGTGAGAATAGGCCGAATGGGCACAGCGCTGTTGAAACGGGTGGCCTGCCTGCAAACACAGTGCAATATGAGTGCTGGGTGACCCGCAGGAGTGCAGTAAGATCAAGACAGTCCTTATGTTGGAAGCTGTGCTGCGTTAAGTTAACTACCCACAAAGTGATGCACCCAACACAGCCACGCCTTACTTTGGGTCTCTAAAGATACTTAAACCACCTTGTAATTCAGATGATCCATTGATGTAAAGGATGAAAATGTAAACATATTGTGATATAGATGATTAAAATAAAAATCAAGTCAAGCTGAGGCCCAGAGTGCCAAATATGGGCATAATGACGACCATAGAATAAAGCAAAACTTCAGTGGTTAATTGTTTTTTTGAACAAGAGTGATCAGTGCAAAACCCTACAAAAACGACGGTGCAACGTGGTGGTCTTAAGAAAGGCAACCTTAAAAAAAAGTCTACTACATAGACTTTTGTCACTGCAGGGCTGAGAAACATCCACCACCCATGTAGTACCTGTTTGTGGTCCTATAAGGGATTTGATCATTAACGAATAGAGGAGCAAAAAAGTATGTAGAGAATCAGATGGACTACAGTCTGTTATTTTAAAACTACCAACCAATACACCACAGTGTATCTTTATCTCATCATTGGGATAAAGGATACTGTATTTTCTTTATTGTTCTCCTTTGGCACATAACTGTGTATAAGCACTTCTGGACTAGATGATGCCCGATTACCTGAACCCACTCTCGTTCTATCAGTCGGAGGAATCCTCTGTACGTCCTGCAATCAGGCTCTAAGATCAGTTGTGCCACAGTTGTCACCACCAATGTGCTATCTGTTCCCTCAGAGCCATGAACCAGCACTGAGTGGCCGTCCCTTAAAAAACATGAACACACCAAAGCCCAAATTTCATTTGTAATTACTTTATACATCACATAGTATAATTAGGTAAAATGTTTCTTGTCAGACTGTAAGAACTCAAGCATTTAGTTTTATTATCATATTACAAGGCTTTACCCGTAGAACAAATCACCAGGTTTGTAGCTCAACCACTTCGGCGGTAAATAAAACATTCATGGACAGTTTGTAGATCAGGCTTCGGTTGCACACACATCTCTCTGTGGGTGTTGGGTTTTGTAAAGTATTGTGAAGCCTTGCAAGTTTCTAAACCCTAACACTTCTGCTTTCCTACTTCCCTGATCCTTCGCTTGTGTTTCAGTTTAGTTCTGAGTATAGAGCAGTGAATTATATAACCTGACATAGGTATCTATTTAAATAATGAAACTTAATCTTATTATTACTTATTGCAGTGACTGTGGATTAAGAAATACCAAATGATTACCAGATAATCATTTGGTATTGATTATATACCAAATGATTACAAATACCAGTGATTATAATAATAATAAAATATTATCATGATTGTTCATTTTAACTGTAATGCACTTCACATTTCAGAAAAATCTCAAAGTGCTAATAAATGCAAGTTTACTTCTGTGTAAATTTTTCTCCTGTACATCACTGAATTCTTTGAATTGCAAGGTGGTTTAAGAGTCATAACACTAATACTGCTACACAGAAAATAAACAAACTGCACATCTGTAAAACATTAGTACGTTTTACCAAAGTAAGATGGGGATATGGAGGTCATATCACTTAGTGGTTTGTCTTCCTTTTTCCAAGAACAAGCATACAAATATTTAAAGAGTATTATAACTATATAACTGTATAATAATAATGCTACATGTAGAAATATTAGTGTTATGACCCTAAAACCACTTCATAATTGAAATTTTCCAGGAGAAAACTGTATTCAAAGATAAATTGGGTTCTGAACATATTAATTTAACACAAACATAACAGAAGCAGGCGGCATGGTGGCTTAGTGGTTAGCACGTTCGCCTCTCAGCACTAGGGATTCCCAGTTCGAATCCCCATCTGAGTGGAGTTTCTATGTTCTCCCCGTGTCTGCGTGGGTTTCCTCCGGGTTCTCTGGTTTCCTCTCACAGTCCAAAAACATATATTAAGTCAATTGAGTTCTCCAAATTGCCCCATATAGAGTGTGTCTGTGTGAGTGAGTGTGTGCCCAGCGATGGATTGGCGCCCTGTCCTGAGTGCCCAGCGCCCGAAACGTTCTCCCCTGGATGGGCATCGGGAACCCCACCGTGACCCTAATAGAGGATAAAGCGGGAGATAATGAATGAATGAATAACAGAAGCATTTATTTTGTCGCTGAAAAATTCTGCTTAGACTCAGAGTGCCAAATTTGGGAACAAGCAACATGGTGCCAACTTAAAAATATTACAGCAAATTTTGCTGGAAATCTATTGCAGTGAAGTGCAAGGTTCCATGGTTTTGGAAAAAGACAGCTCACCTCTCAACGCACTCAGCCACCAGGCCGGCGGTGGACAGGGCACTGTGGACGTGAGACAGCCATTTGGAATTCTCCAGTTTACTTAGCCAGCGGTCCATGTTATGAGACGAGTCGCTGCAGGCATCTACTAGCTTTATCAGACTTTCCTGAAGTACTTTACCTCTGAAAACACATGGAAGACTCATAGATGTGTAACCTTAGTGACGCAAAATTATTCTATTATAACATGCAATTTCACTGACGTAATAACTGACACAGTTTCAGTTCATTTTATTTTTCCCAGAGGTGAAGATTTGCTTACAAATCAGCGATAAAAGTTAACATCATTTTTAATTTACTTTGCATTGCATAAAATGTTTTAAAATCAATAGTTTATTTCATAGCTATTGAAATAAAGAAAACTATATGGCTAATTTTAATGGTCCTCTTGGAGCATTGACATGCACGTACCTCTCCATATGCCGGTGTAGTCTCCTCCACGGTCGATAAAATGATTTGGACTCGAACCCTCCTCCGGTCATTCTGGCCTGCTGCGCTTGCTGAGCTGAACGTGTGTCTATGATAAAAGCCAGCTCTGATTCGCCGATTGCTGCCTGAAGAAGGATCTCATCCTCCCTACAACGTTTCTTATTGGCTCCGGTCAGAGGCTGGCTGCTTCTCATGATCACCTTGGAACCGATTAACACTTTATTAGAAGCTGCAGCAAGAGCCTTATTATTTCATCATTCTTACTTATTTAATGTGTTTTTATATTTTATTTCCAATTAGACAAAATTCTTAAGTATAAATTATACCCTTTTGCCGCTGCTCCTCTCTGTTGTTAAAAGTGCAATCCAGCTAGTGTGTGCACTTTTCATCATACATGCCAGCAGATCCTCTCGAAATGCAAAAAGGGGGTCTCAAATTGGTTTCCTTCAAACTTTCTGGTCATTGACTGGATGTTGGGACTATTTAAAGCTCAATTTTGTTATCTTAGTCAGCCTGTGTTTGGCCCAGGAGTGTATATGTGTGTTCTAAACACAAAAAGCAATAAACTTTTCCCGCACTAAGAAAACTAAAAGAATTGCAAAATAAGGGGAATATCCCTGTTGCTAATTCCTAGAGGATTTCAAGCCCCGCCACTGTGGAGTCAGCTGACCTGGAGGGAAGTAAGGGGCCGAAATAGGAAAAGAGAAACAGTGGTAGCAGAAAAAAAAAATCTGTTCTTTCCTGTTCAAAGAAGCTGGACTTTGTTGAGGTCAGTGATTAAACCTCCAGTGCTAACTTGGTAAGAGTGTTGTCAGGGTTAAAACATGCAAACCTGCAATAAAAGTTGAGGACCAGATACTAATGTGATTAAATAACGTTGAAATCTGATGCATTGTTTATTGACAGACAGAACAACAGACTGATATAAAAAGTTTTAAACTAAAAAAACACCTAAACTGAAAGTAAGAATAAAATTAAATCAAAACTATAATTGTTTCTCTTATAATCGTGTTAAACTCACATCTGGGAACAGGAAACACAAAGATGGCAGGACTGTACAATGCACCATTTGCCATTTGTGGATATAGTGGTGTGTGTGTGTGTGTGTTGTTTCTTGTATGTACCATGTTTTGGAAAACTACAAACTGCAAAGGGTTTGGATTTATAGAAGTTTTACACTATGATGTTTACGTATGTGTGTGTGTGTGTGTGTGTGTGTATATGTGTGTGTTTACAGTGACTCTCAAAACTTTTTTTCAAGTAGCTGAAACTGATTGTGAGAGTTAACAGAATATAAGAATGTGCATTTCTGTTCAGTCTCACCGTGCTGTTGCCGTGGTGATAGTAGCAGAGCACAGGGAATCTGCCACCTTGTCGAAATCGAGCCACTTTCACAAGCATGTCATCATCCACTGCACGCGGGACGATGACGGTGACCGGGTACGAAGGACACACTGAGTGATCCGAATTCACTTTGCTTATCCTCCATCTGTCCCACTTCAGAAAAAGAACGAGGTGTTAATGTGTGTGTGAATATGTTGATGTGACAGATGGTCGCTTACCTGCCTCCTAAAAGCAGTGAATATTAATTTCTTCCATAAATAATACAATGCATTAAATGGAAAATGACACAAGACTATGTAGTTTAATACAAAACTTACCCTTAAATTCTATGAAACAATTAAAGGATTAAAGGTTTTGTGAATTTCATAAAACTTAAGGTTTTCCACATGACGTAAAAGTTTTGATATAAAAAAATTTATTTCAGATATGAATACATCATGTGCACACAAATAGATATATTTCTGAGTAATGACTTTAGAATGGATGGCCATGTAAAAATGAGAGTCATGGATTAAGTATAGGTGACTGTAATTTATTGTAGCAAACCTTTACACTCACGCTATGAAGCATGTTTCATTTGAGCCCACCGCACTTCACTTCCTGTGTAGAACAACTGTTTCCTGTGCGGGGTTCAAAAACCTACATATAACATCAGTATGTGTGTTTAGGTTAACTCACCAGTCTCTCTGTTTGCGTATAGTCCTGCTCTGGAGAGGACAAACCCCAGGAGTCACTGAGTCTGAGCTCAGGCGGGCGGTGGAAGAACGGGTACATCTCCGTCACGCTCTCCAGAGAAGACAGCGCCTGACAACACACATTATAAACATGACATAGTACTTAATTCTAAAAATATTAAATTGGCTCCTCAATATCTGTTAGTCATTCTAATGTTAATTTCCTGGCATTGTTGTGAGCATCCTTTCTATTTAGACCACAGTGCCAATTCTCCAAGCCATCAGTTCTCTACATGACATGGTCTTTTTACAGACTGGTAGTTATTTGTATTCTGTATCTTTATCCAATTGTCTGCTTCATTGGCCTCATTTGTATTTAGCGGCCAGAGTTTGACTGTTGACCTGCTCTGCTAAGAGAAAAAACGCATGATTTTAAACTGTTGTTGTTCTCTTAATTTAAATGTTTATGGTATTTCCTGGGTTAATAACTAAGAAAATATTGACATAGATAAACTTTAAAATCATATGACACGCCTTTCTAGATAAGAAAAAGCAGTTATAGCTGCAAATGAAACTCAGGTGTCATAAAAACTTGTGTACGTTTCCCAATACTGATGTCCTGTATTTATTAAACTGAATATTACACAAATCTTAGTACCTCAATGGAGCTGGCAATATTAAGACATTCCTCCATGCCTGGTATATCGAGCTGAAGAATGCGCAGGTCTTTACACTTGATAATGATGGTACCTGATGAACCAGTTACTCTGCATGTTGAACACAGACATTCCCAAAAATCACATTACATTTGCCTTTAGCATTCTTAAGGTGTCTATAGTGAAAGTGAAAGACGGTATGAGGAAGCATTCAAGCAAACACACAAGCACTGCTGGCATCAGAGAGAACTGGCACAAATGAAAAATGCAGCTTTTCGGCATATCTTAGAATTCTTAACATGTTCTGACCGGTTCTTTGCAGGTGTGTTTTATTTAAAATTACACAGTAAAGTGAAAGGAGGAATAAGATTGTGATGCAGTGATGAAGTAAAAAAATAAAGTCATTGTTAGTCAAGTAAAGTCCTGAAAACTACTAAAGTGCTCAATATCAACATGAACAATTACAGTGGGCCCAGACCTGAGCCCTGAAGAATGCTTTGTGAATTAGAAGCACAGAGATCTTTAAAAAAAACCTACAGCCAACCAGATTACAGAAATTATTAAGAGTTAATGTAAATGTTTTTAGTCAAAGTTTTTTTTACAGACAGACAAAAGCAAGATGTAGAAGTATTTTCGATATGCAAAGGCGTGAAGCTCTACATACATGAAGTGGCCCTTTGAAACTGCATAGAATAAATGTAATAGGGCCACTTCTTTATAAGCCAGCAGCTCTTCGGGTTGAAGGTGGCAGCAGAGCTGAAGGCTGGATTAGCGCTTGATCAAACCTTTGTTTCTGGTGCTGTGGGTATCTCAGTAGATTCTCAACACTGACACAGAGAGAGTGAGGATTGAGAACATGTTAGTGTGGAAGGTTAAGTCGGATTAACAGCATTAAAGTGATCTACAATAATCAAAGAGAAAAGGCAGGATCATTTGGTTGAGCATGATTTTGAGGTGGCAGTTTATTATTTTACACACTGAGATCAGAGAGCTGATTTTCTAACATTAATAACATCAAAAATTACTGGGATTAACTTCTGTTTGATATAACAGCACTATTTTCAAAAATGTTAATCTGTGATTTAATACTCCTCTTTAATTAAACTATGAAGAAAAGAATTGCATTGGTGTAGTGTTCAGCACAACCGCCTCTTAGCGCTGGGGATCCAGGTTTGCATCACAATCTGGGTGGTGTGCATGTTCTCCACGTGTCCTCCCACAGTCCAAAAACATGGAATTCCAGTGATTTTTATGAATAAGCGTTACTGAATATTAAAAATATTTACAAATTTAATACCTAAAGTCTGTAACGTAATGAACCAACGATACTCACATGCACATAAACATTATATATTTTTTGTTTAAAACAACTTCATCTGCAGTCTGAGGTAGCTATGGGCTGATTCATATCTTCATATTTTAAGATTTTTCTTACATTTTCAACAGATATGGACTGCAAGCAAACTGATTAAACACATGTAGTTTGTTGTTGAAGAATGTGGAGAAAGAGGCATGGCTCTGTCCTGATAAAATAATCACAGACATCCTGCAAAATGGAACTACCAGAATGCAGCATACAACATCTTATTAATTTTTTTAAAGTGCTTCTTAACCTCATGAAAGTGAGTGAAAGCGAGAGAGATGGTACAACATTTTCTTTGTAAAAGCAAAAAATGAATTACAGAAATGAATTAAATCACATTTATTATAACATAATTATGGATTTTGGCAAAACATTACAGGTTGATGTGTAAAAGGGATGTGGGACCTTCTGTGGTTAATGATTCTGTAAAACGGACCCGCCTAAACAAACAATTTCCACCTTTCTGGCTACAATACATTTTTAATAGAGTGAAGATTTCCAGAATACAGAATGAATAGAGACTTTAACATTTTAGTGAGTGTTTCACATGGGTCCCATGTCATTGTCTTATTTATCCTCATTGTTACATTTAAATTTACATTTAGTCATTTAGCAGACGCTTTTATCCAAAGCGACTTACAAATGAGAACATTACAAATCAGAAAATTATTGTTAATTATTTATTGATAATCTTTGGAGTGGGCTTAGTGGTTAGCACGTTCTCCTCTCAGCGCTAGGGATTCCCAGTTCGAATCCCCATCTGGGTGGAGTTTCCATGTTCTCCCCGTGTCCGTGTGGGTTTCCTCTGGGTTCTCCGGTTTCCTCCCACAGTCCAAAAACATGGATCAAGTCAATTGAATTCTCCTAATTGCCCCATATAGAGTGTGTCTGTGTGAGTGAGTGTGTGCCCAGCAATGGATTGGCCCCCTGTCCTGGGTCTATCTGCCCAGCGCCCGAAACGTTCTCCCCTGGATGGGCATGGGGATCCCCCCGTGACCCTAATAGAGGATAAAGCAGAAGATAATGAATGAATGAATGAATGAATGAATCTTTGGAGTTGAGATTGTTTAAAAAAAAAACACTTAAAAAACTCCACAGCTGAATAATGAACTATTTGGTATTTTTAAACCTTAACAGTGAGAACTTTTTTCTTACCTTTTCTCGATGGCATCGATGTTTCTGAGGAGCAGCAGCAGTTGCCAGGTGTTCTCTTCCTCTCGGTCCGAGAACAGGAGGTGGTGTCCGGTCACACACAGGGTCCCTCTTCGCGGAGCTCGGAAAGGCACCGTCAGCACCACATTCTCCACGTTAGCGGTCTTAATATGCTCGGAGAACTCCATTACTGTAACCTGTCAACATCCAGCATCGCAGCTTTGAAAAGAACGAGCAGAGGCCGTCAATCTCCACCTTCACCGCCACCGCCTCTCCAAGACGGACAAACGAGAAAGCGATGAGGGAGTCGGTTCAATTTCAGTGATTCACTGTCGGTAATTGAGTCGCGTGATTCTAACGCCACCTACTGTCCGTTCTGTGTTGTTGTTGTAAAATCCTTTTTTAAAAAAGCTTATAAACGACATAAACGACTTAAAACTTTAAACGACGTGTTTTGTTTTTCAAAGACGTAATTCACACAGCCTATTTGTTTCTTATCATTGTCGTTTTACTTTATCTATTTTAATGTTTCTGGTTTTATATATAGGGCGGCACGGTGGCTTAGTGGTTAGCACGTTGGCCTCTCAGAAACTAGTTTGAATCCCCATCTGGGTGGAGTTTTCTTGTTCTCCCCGTGTCCGCGTGGGTTTCCTCCGGGTTCCCCGGTTTCCTCCCACAGTCCAAAAACATGGATCAAGTCAATTGAGTTCCTCAAATTGCCCCATATAGAGTGTGTGTGTGTGTGTGTGTGTGTGTGTGTGTGTGTGAGTGTGTGTGTGTGTATCTGCCCAGCGCCCGAAACGTTCTCCCCTGGATGGGCATGGGGACCCCCCCCCCTGGATGGGCATGGGGACCCCCCCCCCCGCGACCCTAATAAAGGATAAAGCGGAATATGATGAATGAAAGAATCGTTTTATATGTAGGTGGAGCCCCATAATACTAATTTAGGTAGATTTGTTTGTGTCACGTAACCACCAGCAGATGGAGCCACATAGACAAATAAAAAATTAATAATTTGAATTTATCTTACCATGCAGAGACAAGCTGGGACCAGGGTTTATATTAGAGTGATATATTTCTTTTTCATTTTTCTTATGACCCTATACATTAAAGCTTTTCAACATTTTCGTTAATATACAGCATTTATTACTGAACCAATACTGCCAAAAGTATTTGGACGCCTATTCATTACGCAAGGGCTTTACAGGTTTCACTTCTTTCAATGTTCTGTAAGGACAAGATTTTGAGTGTGTAGGATTTTTTACCCCTCCGTCGAGAAGAGCATTTGTAAGGTCATACACTAATTTTGGCTTTAAAGGATCTGGCTTACAAACTCCATTTTAATAAATTTAAAAAAAAATGTGTTTGGTGAAGATGTTGTCAGGACTCTGTGCCGGTTACACATGGATCTTGTACAGTCAGGTTGGAAATGGCCTTCCCCAAACTGTTCCCAAAAACTTGATACACCTGTGGCAACGCATGAATTCAATAATCACCAGGTGTGTCCTAATACTGTTGACCGAACAGTGTACTTAGGAATCATTCTGCATAATTTCATAAAAACACACCAGACATCAGTTTTGCATAAACAAAGATCCTCTTATCTTGGTATAATATCTTAGTTTATCTCTGTTCCATTCGATCTTCTGTAATCCGATCCGGTCACATGGGAAACTGACTATGGACAGCAACACCTACTTCCACATCATATGCGCGGTCACTCCCTCTTCTCCCTCTCTTTTATCTTTTTCACCCTCTCCCTCTTCAAATAGCTGCTTTGTGCGCTCCTGCGCAGACTGAAGGAGAGAGGCTCCATTATGCGCGTGAACAACCGGGACCCTGAGATGGACTGTAACAGCCCGGAGCAGGAGGAGCAGGAGGAAGAGGAGAGTTCGGAGGAAGACCTGCACAGTGTGAAGGCACTCACAGAGAAGCTGCAGCTGCAGACGCGCAGACCGTCGTACCTGCAGTGGCAGGAGCGTCTGCGCAGCGCACCGTGGAACAGCGGCGGCGCTTGCGTACCCACGCAGCCCGAGCAACGGGAGGAGAGCGACGCACCGCGCGACATCTGCGGCTTTCGCACCATCGACGATGCGCTGCAGTTCCTCCGAACCGAGCTGGTAATCTTCTTCTTCTTCTTCTAGTATTAATAATAATAATAATAATAATAATAATAATAATAATAATAATAATAATAATAATAATAATAATGATGATTATTATTGTTTAATTAATTTATTAATTAACTTGGTACTGGTAAATCTAAACGATTTAGGAATTTAAATATTTTAGTTACTTATGGACTATATGAGTTTGTAATATATTATTATACTCTATTTTTTATACATACAACATATTTAATGTATTCTGCATACAAAATATGGACAAGTGTATCATAACACGCCTTATTAATTATCATATTTTATGTAATGAATGTGTTTAAATCAAACACTTACTAATGCATTTTGGGCAATTTTACACTAAAAACAGGATCCTGTCTAAAGTATTGTACACCCAGGGTTTTAAAAAATGGGTCCTTGAACTAAGCATACTTTTGTATATATTTCCCAGTTTTCAATAGTCGATACTTTTTTGAGGGAACAATTTGTGGAACGCTTTTTTAGTATGACTGTGGTCAAATCAATATATATATATAAAGGCAAGGAAGAAAGTTTTTGTGAAATAAACTTGGTCTGCACAGAACCCTGACCTATCAATCAGATGTGAGATGAATTAGAATGGAGATTATGAAGCTGGTTCTTTCATGCAACTTGTCTGTTTTCATGATAAAAAAAATTACAGTTATTATTATTTATGAATACTAATACAATACCCCTTTCTGTATTAGAGGGAGATGCGGCTGCAGGACCAGCGTTTAGCACGTCAGCTGATACGCCTGCGTGGTGAGCTGCATCAGCTGAAGGTGGAGCGGGTGTGTGATGGGCACAGAGAGATGTTGGATGATGCTGCTTTGGAGCTGGAGGAGTGTGGTGAGGAGTGTGACCTGTTCTGTGACGTGCCACTTAAAGCTGCATTCGCTCTGTCAACTCCACTTAAGCACCTTGGCCTGACCAAGATGAATATCAACGCCCGACGCTTCTCTCTCTGTTGAAGGGAATGTGGGGTCTGAATAGCACTAAAACAGATTGCACTTAAAGCTACCTATTGTCTAGGGTTTTTACACCAGAGCTTATGTGTGCCCACAGACTACTTCAAGAAAAATCAACAGGTGTAAATATATCTTAAAATTTTTTTTGTATTTTTTTTTATTGTACATGATCCCATTTGCTGCATCCAGCCCCACTGTTTGAAATGCCCCAAGCATTTTCTATGCGTTAGAAATGTAATTTCTGTAACAGTGAACACTAGGGTCATTGTTAAATGGGATGGTAAAATAATCTGTTTTGGTAGCACCTGCAAACTGTGTCCAAAATCCCTCACTAAACTGTAGGTACTATGATTTATAATATCCCTCTTCCATTATTTGCTTTTGTACATAAAAAGAAATATTTGTGGTATATTTTTGTGTTTGTATCTCACTCATCCTTGTAAACAGCCGACTTTCCCAGCTTGGTTACATGGTTTAGATTTAGGTCAGCCAGGAATTTCTCACCTATTACTTGATGCTTTCTCTGAATTCGCATACACTAGCCATTCTTGCCTACTGCTTTTGCCTACTGTGTAGTAGGTAGCGGGAGATTTCGGATGCCGCCATAAATGCACTTAATATTTTTTATGTAAACTTTTATTATAGCTGTGAATTTATGAATATTATTTTTCATTAAATAAAAAAGTCCTTTTGCTTAGATTTAACTTGACACATTACGTTCATTCATATTAATTTTGCTGAATGTATTCTTGGCTGCTCTGCATTCTGCAAGGCCGTTAACAACGTCAACAAGTTGTTTTTGTCTATTTAAGATAAATGATTTAATCTTTACAGTCATATATGCTGTGATATCACAATGCGTTATCACTCTTAAAGTCTGAATGAGCTTGTGATGTTCAGGTTCTCAGTATGGTCTAGCGTTCAAACACTCTGCATTGAATTCTGTGACCTCACCTGGATTGTATATAAATACAGTAGTGCAGCAATCGTGAGCTTCCAAGTTTAGAGAGAAGGAGTGTGATGTGAAGTGTGTGTCTTTAATTTTCTTGCAAATTTATCAACTTCCTGCAGCGTGCATGCACCATCTGCAAGTTTACACCACAACAAAACCCAGTGTGGTCTGCAGGGAGAGAGAAACAGTGAAATGGAGGAGAGAAAGAGAAAGAAAACAATAAGAGTACAAATAAGGGTAGGGGGAGACAAACTTGATGATTGAAAGCAATAAAACAATGTGGATTTAATATAAATATAGAACATTTTTCATTAGCACCTTTACACACATGGTGATGTGTCCATTAAACCTACATGTATATAATGTTGTATTAAGCTTTATTTATTGATTTATTTTTCATGAATACATTTTTGCATTTTGAGTTAAGTTTTAAAAAAGTGGATGATTTTATATACTAGAGAGCTAAAGTAGAAAGTGAATGGTGTTGAGTTTCAGGAGTGATTCGTCATAAATGAGGATCTGAGGAGAAAAGTAGTGTTTACGGGACAGTATCGAGACCTGCAAGGTTCTATGGCTTTGGGACAGTAATTTTGACCGAAGGACAGAAAAGAGAACTGAACGTGCTGGAGGTGAAGATGTTGCAATTTTCATTGAGAGTCACTTTGTTATATCTGCACAATAATACTACATGCACTTCTGGTTGATTCTAACAGCATTTTGTTGTCTTTTACTTGTACAGAGCAAAGACAATAAAGATTAATTAATCAATCAATTAATCAACCTATCTATCAATGAGGATGAACAAGTTTAGGAATAAGTTTAAAAGAGGGATGGTACAGATGGCATGTTTTGGATGCAAAAGGGACCTTCATGGCTTGGGGAAAAAAGGAGCTTAATATCTTAAAATTATTTAAATGATGAAACCGAAATTACAGTAAGACTGATTTATTGACAATTCCCACAACTACAGTACAAGATCTGAGAATGTCAGTGTGTCAGTGTCGTGACATTTGCCTACCCTGAATTGTGTCAGATGCTTTAAAAAAGTGCTGTATGAATGCATCACTCCAGCAACTGTGATTCAATAAACACACATAAACTCCACATAGGAATAAACGAGGGGCCAAATATAGTTTCTGATTTGACTGTGAAGCACCCATTTTCCACTTAGGGATAAAACAGTCTGCCTGTGGGTTTTCAAAAGTTCACACACACACACACACACACACACACACACACACACACACACACACACACACACACACACACACACACACCTGCTCTACATTGATGGAATTCTAACCTGTTTTTTGTAGGTTAATAACGTTCCTGTGTGCTTACAGCTGTGAGGTGTGTGGACGGCACCTGGTAGATATAGCTCAACGACAGGAAGCCCTTTAGGTTGCTCCTCTCTTGCTGTGGTGTGTGTGTATGTGTGTGTTGCAGTGCATGATTATTAGTTGGTTGTTGAAGTGTGCGAGAGCATGTACCCTAGAACAGAGAGGATGTGATATAATTTTCAGAGTGTCATCAAGCCAAGCGACACTGCAAAGCCCGAGTGCTGGTTTAAAAATTTCTATCAATTAATCTCTGTTTTGATGGATATGATCATGAAGAGGAGGACAAGCCATCCATGAAATCAGGGGCCTTCAACTTGGAACTGTAGCTGTGCTGTAACAGGTACGAGAGTGTGAAGTCTGTGAAGAAAGTGATTTGTTTATCTCTTCATTTGAATTATATTTCATTTGCAAATATACATTGGTTATACATATTTGTATATATACATAATATAATCAAGGGTAACAATGACTAATGCTTTTACATTTCACACTATTGGTTTAATATACATTTTAGCATAGCTGGTCTGAGTTTAAAATCAAAAAACTTAATGAAACTTTAAATAAAGACTACATAACCAGTTGCATAAGTAAATGTGTTTTAAATGTTACTAACATTTAGCCACTAGTTTTGATCCAAACCAGGAAAGAAGCCAAGTTCTGACAATCTTGTGCATTTTGTTGGTAAAAAATAAAAACTGCCTTAAAAAACAATTAATCAAACAATGAATTGAGAATGAGAAGAAAAACAGGTATAGGTAGGTGTGTCCACAGCAACATTCTGTATCAGAAATTATGTATATTTTGAAATTTGAAATGAAATATTAATAATGATTACTGATTCATTGAATTGTCATTATAATGTAGTCATGCAATACAATTCCATTTAACATAATGAAACAAAGTAAAAATACTTGCACCAATATTAGTATTATGTCAATTGTCTGCACTGAATTGTAATCAAACATAAGATATTAATCTGTGAAATTCATCAATTCTTTTGATAATAGTATGTAATTTTCCATAAAAAAAGTAAATTAGGATTTGTTGGTCTGGTCGCTGAAATAATATTATTTGTAAAAATGTGTGAATACATTGCATTATGAAAATAGCTCAAGCTTAATTTAACTTTACTATTTAAAAAAACAATTAAATACTGGTTAAGTTTTAACTTCCTAAGTTATTATTTACAACTTTATCCATTTTTATCTAAAATATAGTCCAATTTTATAGTTATAAAAATAACAATAATTTTATGCTGAAACGTCTTTTGTATTTTACACATGAATGTATTTTAAAGTTTTTAACTATGTTTTATTTTCTTAAAACAACATATTATGGGTGAAATTCATGTAACAGGACAAAATTTTCCAGTTTAAATATTTTAATTGTAAATTTATATTTACAATAAATTGTAAACCTAAAATGTGGGTGATTTTTTTAAAAGGAATTTTGGATCGACGTCATAGATAAAATTTGTAATTATCTGTAATTAAAGTTTTATTTCATTATTTTCAAAAAATCTGAAAAAACAATACAAAAAAATGTAATACTAAAATTTTAATATCTTGTATTTTATTATAACCGTGGAGGTATTAATACTGGATTATGGGGCACTGGATTACCATTTATTTCATCCATTTACAAGACATGATATGATGATAATGTGTGATGGTAAAATTATTCATTTGCAAAATCTGGATATGGATTTATAAAAAAAATAAAACAATGTAAGTTGGGTATTTGATATTTGATAGTTGTATGATAAAAATCATTTCTACGACCAGGAATATACAGCTACAGTCTTGGAGGACTAGAGTCTGGCATAATTGGTAATTTCTCTGTTTTAATAGGAGTAATGAGTTACATAAAGTACCCTAAATGAGAATATTCATCAAGCTTTTTGATGTATGTGGCTCCAGAAATACAATTAGAAAGCTTATTGAATGATTTCTAAACAATGTTATTTAAAAAGGTTTATAACTTCAATGTACAGTTCTCTTAACCACCTCATGAAATTCTACATTTTCTCATGCTAATTGGGAGTTATATTTATCATACACATCAAACTGTAAGCATCAGCATCAGGCAACTTCAGACTGGTTAACCAGATCTTACTGGATCACACCTGTGCTGTAGATAACAAGACATTTTATGTATATAACAAGCTCTGAAGCAGTGCAGCAGATTAAAACTATAATTTCATATTAGTGACTGGTGATTAGTGTAAAAGTTTGCACTTTTATTATAAATCAAAGGGCAACTGTTAAGATTTTCTTTTATTATTATTTTTTAAATTATTATTTTTAAAATTAATTTACTACTATTATTAATGTTATTATTATTATTATTATTGTAATATATGTTAAAAATGGCAATATTCACATTAATTTTAATAATCTACAAAAAAGTAGTATTTTAACTAGGTACAAAGTTTATTGGAATTTAAATATTTTCCATCGCGTTTGAGTTTCGGTAATTTGAGAGTTATTGAAAAATTAAGTCAGAGATAAGCGATTTCCGTCTAGTATGAAGTTTCGGAAAATACACTCCTCCTCATGTATTTTTCCGCAATCACACATTTGGGAAGCACCCAGCCCTCATTGTTAAAAAACACAATTGTTTCCTTTTTATACCATATTGTAAAAAGTTCCATTTCTTGAAATAATTGTAGCTGAAATGGAGCCTTTCAAAAAATGGTAGATGCCAGTGAATGTACTGGATCTTCAGTTCTGAACAGTTTTTAAAAATACAAATACAGAGTGGGTTAAAGGTATTAAGTGGGCAGAAAGTCATAAAGGAAGTCTTGACCATTTTATTTTAAGATGATATTAATAGCTAATACAAATAAAAAACACGCTGCAATATTTGTTGACAGGTTCTCTCGGACAATGAATCAATGGCATATCAACTAATGGAGAAATGTGCCTGCTAGTTAGTACAGGTTATGGAAGACATTTTATTATTTAGAATAACATTTGCCAAAATATAAGATCTAAAGATAGACTACATGCTAATCTGGAAGCTATATATCCTTCCATTTGCTTACTGTCTCAGTAAAATGACTTTATACAAGATTAGAATCATTGCAGAAGATAACAAGAAAGGGAAAGATACCATGTTAGCCAGCTAAGATGCATAGCTTAATTAGCTAACATTAGTTTATTGATGGTTACAATAAACTGCTATTAAGTAGACTAGCAGGGTGGAAACTGCTGCTAACGCCCGTCTTAACATGCTAAACAAGAAAATACGCCTAAAGAAAATATGTATAAATCTCAAAAGTACTAAATGTTGTAATAAATCAGAGAAATAAACTTTTTTTAAAGGATTATTTGACAAATTTCAGATTTTTGAAAATCTCAAAAACCAGGAAAAGGGCAAAACTGAGCCGCTCTGACACAAAGATTGTTTTCCAGCCCAGTCTAAATAATCACATAAATAAATGCATTTTAAGTGTGAACTTAGTCTCAGCAGTTAAAGAATTCATGATAAAATAATTGATTCTGCTATGTGTTGCTTTTCACAAGAACGGTTTTCAACGCCAGCACCTTCAATTTAAGGACAAACTGCATTCTCATCACATTTCTGTAATGTGAGAAATAAAAAGACATGGTCATATTCAAGCAATAGATTGGCACCCTGTCCTGGGTGTATCTGCCCAGTGCTTGAAACGTTCTCCCCTGGATGGGCAAAGGGATATAATATAGGATAAAGTGGAAGATAATGGATGGATGGATGGATGGTCATATTCATCTATGTACAAAGATTATTTGCTGGTAATGTTAAAAAAATTCAATATGTGCATGTTTACCATGTAGCTTTAATTTATTTAGGAGTTTAATGATGAGAAAGACATGTACATGTACAATGTACAGCCAAAGGGACAGTTTAGTATCTTGAATTAGAATGTCTTAGGAATGTGGAAGGAAACTGGAGTACAGGAGAACATGCAGACTTCACACAGACAGCACCTTTGTTCACTTCAACTGGGTATTAAAACTAGGACCTTCTTACTGTGAGGGAGAAGCATTAACTGCTGCACCACTGTGCCTTACATTGTAGAACTCAATACATTAGAGACATGAAAACAATCTTTTATTTTTAATTTAATGAAGACACCTTATATGAACCCAAAGCACTTTGCTCCCTGAGGCTATTTATTTAAAAAATGTTAGACAAATCTAGAAATAAATCCAAATACAATAAACTAAATATTAGGCCAAAGGCATAAGAAGACTATAAGTGTTACAGTAACACTATTTTGGCAGCTTCCACAAGTAGCCATTTAACTCGTAACGTGAGGTCAATAAAATTGCTCCGCTGAATTACCAATCCACCAGTCAGACCACACAAAGCTCTTGAAGGGAATGGCAAGTGACACGGTGAATGGTTTATTGCAAGTGACATTTAAAACACACCCATGAATCACGTTGACATGATAGCAAAGACACACTGACACGACCTAAATCAAGATGCTGGGTGTGCGGTTGATGGCTCTCTAAAAATCTAAAATAAACACCTTGAGCCGCTTCTTGGTGCTTGTTAAGAGCATAAAACCCATCCATCCATTATCTTCCGCTTTATCCTTCACTAGGGTTGCGCGGGGGGAGGGGGGGTTAGGGTGAGGGGGGATAGGGGGCGTTCCCCATGCCCATCCAGGGGAGAACGTTTCGGGCGTTAGGCAAATATACCCAGGACAGGGCGCCAATTTATCGCTGGGCACACTCTCACTCACACAGACAGACAAACACACTCTATATGGGGCAATTTGGAAAATTCATTTGACCTTAATCCATGTTTTTGGACTGTGGGAGGAAACCGGAAAACCTGGAGGAAAACCCAGGCAGACACGGGGAGAACAAGGAAACTCCACCCAGATTGGGATTCGAACTGGGAATCCCTAGTGCTGAGAGGAGAACGGACTAACCACTAAGCCACCATGCCGCCCGCATAAAACCCTGTTAATATTATTCTGTTTTAATACATTATTGTAAATGATTATTCCACAAAACTCATCATTTTGCTGCAAACAGAACTGATGAAGTAGCCATGAATAGCCACATATAATTGTGTGGGAACACAAACATCAGAAACGTAATAGTAGACCAAACCAACATAACCTGATTTGCAGAATGCTTTTCAGCCATCGAAGCTGTAACTTCCTTCTTTTATGTTTTGTTTCTTTGCAACTAGAATGATATAATGACTGCACGATCTTCAGCTTACAGTGTGCAAGTCTGTAAGGCAACACACTGGTGATTTTATACACCAGGGCCAAATTTTTAACCTTCCATCTCCCTAGACAGGACGCGCTCAGCTCTCCGGCTTGTGGAATCTTTTGACTCCAGCGATGTTTTGAGTCTCACCCGTATGCCTTTGCTCTCTGAATGGTCTCCAGTACGAAGAGGTCAGGCTTTTCCTGACCTGAATGAAAGTTTCTCACGGACTCAGATATCTGAGATAGGAAAACATATCAGTGGTCTGCTCTTAAAATACTCAAAGGTACTGGTGAGAGTATTTGTTATGAGAAAGAGACATTGTATGCCAAAACGTATGTAGAAACCCCTGTTAAACCTTTAATTCTGAGATCTACTGATGTGTAATTAGAATAAAACGCCATAGAAACACATTATGAACAATCATATCCTTTTAACTTTGTGTCACAGTTTCTATACCAGCATGGCTGCACCCACAGCAGCATCCAAAACCTGGTTTGACAACTTTGAAAGAACATTTGTGGCCAGCACAGAGCCCTGACTTGAAGTCCTTATTTTATCTGAAACTGATGAGGCACACATTCCCACAGACATCAGACATGCTGCAAAAAAAACAGAACAAGGGAGTAATATATGTGATGACTTAATATGAAAACCTTCAATGGCTGGGATAATTTGAGATCCCCAATTAACACATCAGTATGTCTGACAATGTTGGACAAAACCCACATGACACATGGAGAATAGAAAGAACTTGTGTTCACCCCACACAGAGTCAACCCTGGGACCTTCTTGAAGTGCAAGATCTTACCTCTGTGTCATAGTGCCACCTGATAAATATTTAATAATCATAAACTTACAGTAAGGAAAGCTACTATCAAATAAAATATACACAAAAAAGTGATTAGCATAAGGACTAAAACCTATTCAAGCACCACTCACACCGGTGATTAATCATATTTCATTTTATTTTAAAGTACGTCATAGTGGACAGTTCACGTCCTAATTCATTGGGTCATCAAGGAGTGTTGCTATGACCTGCATTTGTACTGTATACTGATAAGAACTGTTCAATTTTACTCTCAATCATTTTAACAACCTTTCTTTTCATTTACATCAGAGACCATGGGGAACTGTTTAGGTTATGACTCAGATGATGGCTTCTCATACCACCCTGATGACGAAATCTGCGATCACTGCAACTGCCCAATTTCTCCCGGAAACCAGGTTTTCACTTCAAAATAATTCATTATTATACATGTATTTTTATGCGTTGTGTATATGACGAAACACATTCTGATAGGTGAAACACATTGAAATTTAAAGCTCCAACCTAAAACATTAGCATCTAGAAGTTTTTATAGTGCCCTTACTTTAAAGAATGTGCTCTGGCCCCTTATTCTAAACTGTAGAGCCACTCTGCTCACAGTAAATAAAAATGTTGTGAAGATGCTTAAAGCCATGATGCACTGCCACAATATTCTGAATAGCAGTTGGTGGCACATTGGTGAAAGCCAGACAAAACATCTTTTGTTAGCATCACACAAGGTAACTTGTGAGGACTCAGAATGGCAGGATGTACGCGTAGACCGGATGCCGGAGTGCAGTGCTCTGTGGTCGAACTGTGAGGCGCAGACAGAACGTGTAGCCTGCATATCTCGCATTATAAGCAGGTGAAAGAAGGGAGCATGAAAGAATTTGGTGGTAAGAAGGCTATATAAAGAAAAGGCACAATAACTTTGGGTTTTGATGTGAAGGAGGCTAAAAAAAAGAAACCAAGCCCACTATTAAAAATAGATTAAACAGATGCGAGTTTTTCAGACTATTCATAGAAATGATAAGGTTCTCCATAGTCGTAAACGCTTACAATATATTGGCAAAAATATTGGGACACACCTCTGACCATAATTCCAACAAATAACTCAAATGTCCGCTGCAGCAGTGTCTTCTACTAGCATCACAACACTGATAGCAGAATGCGGTGCACTAGGCTAAAGTGCTGCCTATTCCTAAAAGATATTTAGCCACTTTTAGATCCCTGTTGGTGAATAAAAATAAGTACTATTTGTACTAAAAAAAGGATGTGCCCTGCTCTGTTGATGTTGATGGGGGGAGGAGTGGAACTGGAACTGAACAAGAAAAATATTGGTAAAGAGTTATGATAATTGAGTTACTATTATATTAAATGCTAAAGATGCAATAGTATGCTTAAAATGAAAATAACACTTTGTCGCTAGATTACTTATAAAATAAAACATATAAATGACATTTAAACCTGGCTAAACCTTCTCAAACTTGTTTCTATTGTTAAATTGTAAACTGTAGCGTTGATAATGCCTTGTTCAGCATTCTTCTGATAGCAGCTTTCATGCTAAGTTGTTGCTTTCTAGGGCAGTGATGGCTTAGAGGTTTAAGTTTTCCATTATTGACACAAAAGCTGTGCTTAAAGACAGGGAGAACATTCTGACTAGCTCTGGTTCTGAATTTTCTCAGTTTTAAGCCACTTGGAATAAAAGTGTCTGGATAATGAATTAGCTATTGTCTGCAAACTTGTGTTACAGAGTTCAGGCTTTTCTTATGAGCTTTAAATTGGCTTACAGTTTGGTCACAGCAATACTCCATTTAACTAATGATGTGGTTTTACAAATGAAGAAATCATTATAAATTATAACGCAAAGTATAATATGGTATTAAATTAATCTTATAAACTGATTCTCTTGTCATTTATGCAAGCACAAATAAACTTGCTGTTAACTTAAGCAGTTTTTCGTTTTTGTACAACAAAGGACAACTTCTTGTAGTGTTGCTCTATGTGTTTTTGTAAATTGACTGTGGAATGTAACGTTTTTGTTGGTGCCACAGTGAACTCCAAATGCATATTAATTATGAACAATAGTATTTTTTAATGAATTAGCAACAAGAAAAATAGCAATAAATTAGTCATTGAGCTGGAATGAATCTTTTTAGACATTTTAAGACGTTTCTTTCTAAAAGCATGAAAAAGAAATCATTGTTTTCTTTCTAATTGTTCTTTTGCACTTACATTGTGTTTGTTCTCGTTCCAGAACTCATATGATATGAAGAGTCCAACCATCTTTAATTACCCAGCTCCACCAACCTCGCCACTACCAGGTGAGCCTGATTACAATCATATCATGCATTCTGATTTAAATATATTTTCATCTGGCACACATGCCAAGAATGCTGGCACTTGGTTGCACCGCTAGTGGATATAAGATGTGAGCCACAAAAACACCAGAGTAGGCCCATGCATTAGCCAGAAGTGAATCAGATGTAGGTAGCTCTGCCAAATCTATGCTATACAAATATGTGAACCAGGTTTGTTTTGAAACATCAGCAGTACCTTATGTCCATTTATTATGTCTGTGTGAGTGAGTATTAGGTCTAGTATTAGGTCTAGTCTAGTATCAGGTCTAGTATTAGGTCATTCGGTTCTGTATCTTAGTCAGAAGTGGCTCACATTCATTAGCTATATGGGTAGGCAGAAACAGGCATAGAAACAACAACAGGAAAATATCTGTAATAAAGCTTAATTACTAGATATAAAATAGTCAGCAAAGAGTAAGTCAGACTTGTCTTCTATGTAATTGGTGTAATCGGTCATTATTTATTTAGGGGCACAGTTTTTTGACAGGTTTTACATTAAAGATCTCCTATCTTTAAAATGCTTAAGACATTAAAGACTTTTTTTTGAATACATGACATGTCTGCATTGCAGATAACCTGGTGTTGGCCAAGTACCCCTATAAACCATGCCACAGTGATGACCTGGGCTTTGAGAAAGGAGAGAAGATGAAGATTCTGGCAGAGTAAGAGGAGAGGGAGAGATGTATTGCATTCGAACGGCTTTTGAAATGTTTAGTTTGACAGCTTGTAGAAAATTTCCCGCACTATGACTGCATTTAAACTTCACAGGCAAAAATCAATACATCATGGACATGATTGATCCAAATTGTTATCATTTGTCTCAGTGATGATCCTGAATGGTACATGGCAGAGTCTCTTTCGACGGGACAGAGGGGCTACATTCCACGCAATTTTGTGGCCAAACTCAACAGTATGGAGTCTGAACCGTAAGTCGATTGTGTGCATCAGTCTTCATAAAACTGGAGAAACATGTAGGTAAATACAGCACTGATTCATAAGGAAATACCCCCTAAAATGTTACAACTTGTGTGGGCAGCTTAAGACCTCCTTCAGATGATAAATGTATGTCAGTGATGGAAAATACATCCATCCCCCTCTCACCATTATAATATTCAGTATGACATTGCACGGTTAAACTCATGCAGGGCAACTTCCCATGTATTGTTTTTATACTTCTAGGTGTGTTTGCCTCTGAAAGAACTAAACTTAAGTAAAATATATTTAATATAATTATACAATAATCAAATCAAAATTACGCTGACATTTTATTTTACAGACACTTTCATTTAAAATGTAGATACCCAGGCAACCACCAAGGTCTGGGATTCTAAACTATAACCTAAACATTTTGCTTCATGATTGGTTACAAGAATAAAAGGAAAGGTTCTGTATGTACTGTACTTCACGATTGTCATCTTTACTTTCTGGCAAATTTTGCCCTTAAACTAAATCATTAATAATCTGAAGAAATGTGGCCTTATCAATTCTAACCAATTCGTGATATGGTTCAGTATCTAAATTTATCCTCAATCCTGTTCTGTGTCTTGTGGTGATTCTTTGAAATGTAGAATGTCTCAGAATTATAGACAGGGAGGGGTAATTCCACCATGTAGCAGTGGTAAAAGATAGGAAGTAAAAATGCACCAGGCAGCGGTACACACTATAGTGCAGAGAGGGAGCCAGGGAGTATCTTTGGAAATGTAGTGTAGACGCGAACTTTTCCTGTAGACCCGAGTCAGAACCTTGTACTGAATAAGGGCAACTACTCAAAGCCAATGAAGTGAAACGAGTTCTGGATCAGCTGTAGAATAGGAGACAGACAAGCAATGCTTTGCAGTACCAAGGCAGGAGAGAAGAACCTGCTGTGGTCAAAATGGTCAGATCTTCTCAATGTTTTAAAGAATGAACATGGGTGAGCTGGTTGTTTTGTGGGAGAAATAAAATAAATAATTATTATTTCTTTTAAATTTAATAAAAAAATAATTTATTAAAAGCAATCAGTGTAAAAAGAATAACTATTCCTTACAATATATGATTTTGTGAACACTTGTTTCCATGTTCCAGCTGGTTCTTTAAAAACCTCTCCAGGAATGATGCTATGAGGCAGCTGTTGGCGCCAGGAAACACGCAGGGCTCCTTTTTGATTCGTGAGAGTGAGACAACACCAGGTAAAGATACAAATAAGCAAATAAATGTTCTTCACTGGTAAACTTAAAAAAAAAAAGTTCTTTGATTGCTTCACAGGTAGCTTTTCATTGTCCATTCGTGACCTGGACCAAGAGCATGGTGACACCATTAAGCACTACAGAATCCGGAACATGGACGCGGGCGGCTACTACATCACAAACAAGATCTCCTTCACCTCGTTGTCTGAGCTGGTCAAGCATTATTCACGTAAGTGAACCAAACATCACTGGTTGTCCAATATTTGAGGAGAATAAAAAATTTGATGGATTCACAACTTATCATCATCAATTTCAGTTTGTATAGAAATTTTAGAGTTTTTATGGTATCTTAATTTGTTTTTTTTTGTATTCTAGCTATTTGTATTACTGTTTTTGTTTTAATATTATACAAATGGCACATGATAGATAATGGTGAAACTATAGAGATAGCAAAATCATTTAATTTACTAGCGAGTTAAGATGAGATAATCCTTTATTTGTCCCAAAATGTGGAAAATTCACACGATTTACATGGATTGATGGCACTTGCATGATGTAGACCACATATTCACATTGCTTTTATTTTAAACGCTCTTTATATGTATATATTGTTTTAGGCATGTGTGTGCATGTGTTAACTTCCCATGAACTTCATGCAGGCGAGACATGGGCCAGATGTGGCTCTGGGGCCATTAAATGCCCTTGTCTGCATTAGAGGCTGGTTATAAAGAATTACTGTTCTTTATTTTGTTCCAGCCAGCTAAAATATATGATTTTTTCCATGGTGGTTGTGTATTTATTTTATACATTTAGATTAATACACAACTTTGTGATGCCAATCTACTGACCTATAGTCTGTCAGACTTGTGAAAGTCTGAGCAAGTTTACTCAAATGACTTGATTTAAAATCAGTGAATCATATTGAAATCCGAACATAGATATGTAGAATGGAATAAATAGTGCATCTTGATCTAAAAGAGCTACAATTCAACAAAGAAACAAAACTACTCTGCCTGGTTTCCTGTCAGCTTGTGGCTTAAACCTGTATGTAGAAAGAATCCAGGGTGTGTATATCGCTTCCTTTATGATTGAAGTCATCGCCTTCTTCTACACCACCTATTGTTCTCTCATTCTCTATTTGTGTGCAGGAGAGGCAGGAGGTCTGTGTACCCGCCTGGTGAAGCCATGCCAGACGCGCATGCCCCAGAAGCCGTGGTGGCAAGATGAGTGGGAAATATCACGCGAGTCCCTTAAGTTGGAGAGGCGTTTGGGACAAGGCCAGTTTGGAGAAGTCTGGATGGGTCAGTGGTTGATTTTGAAATTATTTACATAAGAATAAGGACCCTCAAAACCCTCAAAATACTTCAGCTGTTTTAGAGAATCCCAATAACATGTAAAAGGTTATGTTACAGTATTTATTAGAGAAAACAATTAACTAAATGAATGTACAGAATGCACATTCTCTATGAGAATCATGCATCACACACCTAACTTTATATTTGGAAACTTGAAATTGATGACCTGAATATATGTATTGACCCAGACAAACCATACAAGCTGTAATGACATCAGTATTTCTCAGCCTGTACACTCAGCGTCTCGCCGACATATTCAGACGTGTTCACTCTCTAGGACATTTGTTTACAGATACCTTTTCATTAATATTGATATGATGATGTTAAAGTCTTCACTTTTATGGTACTTTTAAGGCCTTACCATCTTAACGCTGGACCCTCTACAGTGGTGTTGTCTCATCAAACACAAATCATGCATCCAGTAAATGCAGGTCCAGCATGTTCAAGACATAAAGCAATTCTTGTCTCAGTCTGCGAATTGGCGGACTTCCCTGACTCTGTGTGGTCGTCTAATCAGCTCTGATTGGTTCATCAGTACTGGTCATGAACTGACTTGTACATACAGTCCACTGAAAGTGGTGAGGAGAAACAGGTCTTAACCTGAGTGCTGAGTAATGAGAGAGAGCTAATACGAAACAAAGCCTTGATTACTTCTGCCACACCCGGGGTACCAGGAGTGTCTCGTAAGCAGGATATCTGGATATCTCTCAAAGACTTTTAAATGTACACTGAGTATTATGGATGGGAATGGAAATGTACTAGAAAAAAATAAACTAGAAAAGTGATAACTGTATGATAACTGTACAGTATACTGTAGTTTCAGTGCCTTCACCAGCTAGAGCTGGTTTAACACCAATTTTTTTTTTAATTTCCTAAGACCTTTATATCAGATGAGGCATGTGATTCTGGGATGTAATCATTGTCTAACACGAAACAGATGAGGAACTAAGAGCTTGTTGTGCTCTGTTTATTAGTCCTCCTTTGTCATGCTGTTCTGAACA
This sequence comes from Corydoras maculifer, assembly GCA_019802435.1. Lineage (NCBI taxonomy): Eukaryota > Metazoa > Chordata > Actinopteri > Siluriformes > Callichthyidae > Corydoras > Corydoras maculifer. Next base: position 2,633,830 of record JAFMOD010000191.1, on the reverse strand, counting down.
GGAAGCTGCAGTGTTGTAATGACAGCAATAAAGATGGTATCATGGGCCTTTATGTTAATTTCGGACTTTTCTGTATTGTTCCAAAACAGATCATAACAGAGCAAAACAAAACAAGCAAACATTAAGCCACCACAGGCATGTGTTACTTCAGGGTTGAATGCACCTCAGTTCCGTTCTTCAGCTGTTAACTACACTGTAGCTATAAAATACATTATTTAGTTAATAATACGTTTAAAGCATTATCTGTAGACAACAATAAAAAATTTTAACTTGAAAAAAACTAAGTTCGTACAGTAGCTACGTTATCAGAAATAATGGATTTAAGACCTTTTTTTATCACGTTGCACACTAAAACTGATTGGCACTGAAATCTAGAGTAGTAATCGTGTAAGTAGAACTTTTACAGTACTAGTGCAACTAGGGTGGCGTTGACGTCTCACAAAAAAAAAGCCAAAAGAAGCAAAAGTAGTATAAAAGATGTGCTCGTGAAAACAACAATGCATAATGAAACAATGCATCACCAATCCTGACTCTGCTTAACCTTTCAACCACCTGCCAGTTTTATTTTGTAATATTTAGACAGTTGCTCAGTGAATCCCATGGTTACTTTTTGTTACCAATGTATTGAGAACTAGCTTCAGTCGACAGTTCCTCATTACAACTAATCTGATTCCTTGTCAAAAAAAAAATCTTGAACATCACAAATTTCCATGTATTTGCAAAAATAAAATCAACAAAATTATGCCCAAAAGTCTAAATATACTAATAAATATGCAAGAAGATTGGTATGAGCTCCACAAGTGCAAAGTGTGATGATCATCCAAACTTTTTAAATGTATACTAATAAATATTTTCCTGTGTTTGTTTTAGGGCTGTACAACAATAGCCGACAAGTGGCCATAAAGAGTCTCAAACAGGGCACTATGTCCATAAGTGCCTTCATGGCTGAAGCTAACCTCATGAAGAATCTGCAGCACCCTCGCCTTGTTCGTCTCTTTGCCGTTGTCACACAGGAACCCATCTATATAGTCACAGAGTTTATGGAAAATGGTAAGTGTTTAGTGTGCAATTATTAACTGATAGTAGGTTTGGTATATAATCCATATCCAGCATGCTAGGTTAATTTGAAAGATGTAAGCAGTTTTCACTATTAACATTAACTGGAAAATAATGTTTAGATAATAACAGATGTAACAGACTTACCAAGAAATGTAGGTCAGATAAACATATCATGCTAACCAAAGACTAAGTGGGAAAATCTTTTTGCCAACACATAATTGGGTTCTACTCTGATAACTTACAACGCTCCACTTGCTAATTTAGTGACAGATTTAGCTTGTGATTAAACCAGGACAATACGTTTATTTGACTTAACTGACTGAGTGAGACATGCATTTACTCGACTGACTGCTACATAATAAAGAGGCGTGGATTAGCCGCAATTAAACCAGGATTTGACTTTCTGTCCCAGTTCTTTGTTTGGCATGTTTCATTGCTAGTGTTTATGAGATTTGCCAGTCCTGCAGTGTGTAACACAAATCTAACCCGGTCACTTTGTTCTTTTCATTATCCTTCTTTTGTTATACAGTCATAAACAGGAAGCTTCTTTGCTATCGCTTATGTTCTTTAGAGTTTCCAGTTTGACTGAAGCCGACTTTTGGGCTATATGTGGACCTGTATTTTGAACTTGGTGACAAGTCAAAGTATATTTACTTTACAGACCATAACATACCGTAATGCATACCAAAACAAGACGACATTCATTTAGATCTATGGTGCAACACAGAACACAAGTGTGAATAAAGCAATCAAAAGCAAACAAGAAAAATCCTAATATTACACAGTGCAGACAAAAAAGAACACTACAAGACCAAAAGACATGTATGGTGCTGGTCAATACACATTAAAGTGAGGATGTAGGGTTTTGTCATTGCTGCTGAGATAATAAATAACAGTGTGAAAATGATGATGATCTGTCCGGTCAAAGGGTCAAAGCCATCAGAAGTCTTCCTTTTGCAAAACTGTTGCTTACTAAGTGTTATACCTATTCATTCATTCATTATCTCCCGCTTATCCTCTATTAGGGTCGCAGTGGGGTTCCCCATGCCCATCCAGGGGAGAACGTCTCGGGCGCTGGGCAGATAGACCCAGGACAGGGCGCCAATCCATCGCTGGGCAGTGTTATACCTATATGATGAAATTTGGACTAAACTTTAGTTTCCATTAATTAATTAGTTGGAAGTTTGCATGTAAATGTCAGCTTGTCGGCAGTTATCATAATGTTAAAACCAACCCAATTATCATCATCAATCAGCCTACAGTCAAAACCATTCCCGATTCGACTGTTGGATGAATGTGTGATAAAGTGCCTACATGAATTGTTTTATACATTTTAGAACACGCATTTGACATTGAATTGAACCCTGTGTCATGAAAAATACCCAATAGGTCAGATACTAAACTAGAAGTTGTGTTTGTTTATCTCATATTTGATTAAATCTTATGTTGTAAAGAGAAATGTAAAGGGAAAACTCCACCCTGCACTGTTCCAGCACTTCTGACTGACACATATTCATCATTTTCAGTTAGCATCCCAGGATCACTACCCGTCTCGTAAATTCATGCACAAACTTGAATATAAAAAAATAAAAGCATTCAGACCAAAAGCCCTTAGCATTAACTTACTCATTATAAGATCATGTGTAATTTACTGGCCAAATGGAATTGTGGGAAATTGCCAGCAGTAGGACCAGCATCTGATTTAAAAAGCGTGAAGATGCATGTCTCTTTCTGCCTCATACTGTAATGCTGTATGCTTGTGTGTGTGTGTGATTGTGTGTATATGTGTGTGTGTTGTCACAAAACAATAGACTGTTATCCAATTAATCTCATACATTTTGGCAATGACATTTTAAACATTGGTTTTATTAAATATTAATGTTTATATCACTAAGAAAAGGTCTTATATCATGATATCAAAAACATAGGACACAGATCTATTGACTTAATATTCATAACTTGTGAATTTCCAGCAGTTACACATTAAATAAATATCTAAGAATTTTCTTGTTGAAGTCTAAGTCATTTAGAACATTATGTAACTTACGCTGTTCTTTTAAACATGAAAGCTGGAGTGACATCATTCCTGTTAGGTCATCTCTGAAAAAAGCTGTGTATTTCAACCAATAGGTCAAAAGGAAATTAAACTATTACTAATGATATATTATATACTTATACATATATATATATATATATATATATATATATATATATATATATATATATATATATATATATATATATACTGTATATATATATGTAACAAAAGGGAGGGGTAAACAGGAGAGGAAAGTTCATTTATGCTGAGCAACTATAACAAAGACAAACAAACTGTCGCCAGTTGCACATGAATAGAAGGCTACGTTTCATTATAACAAGTTTCGTCCATCTATACAAAAAGAGGTTCTGTTTGTGCCACTAGCTGCTTTGTCCAGTGCTTTGTTAAACTTAATCTCGATTGTGGTTGTTTACATTTAAGGTTACATAATGCTTGTTGTACCTTAAGCATTGTAGTTTCTTTGTATAATTCTCCTTGATGTTTAGTTATGTCATCCAGTGGTCATTTGAATGCGTAACATCCTTCTGGTTGCTAAGTAGACAGATCAAGCAGCAACAATATTAAGTACGTCTATGTAATATACTAAAATTATATTAATATATAATAAAATAGCTCAGTCAAGTGGTTAGTTTGAATCATTTAAATCCATATGTTTGGATTTTTGTTGCTAAGCATATTTTGCAGATACCACCTATTTTTTCCACAAAACAACGATCTTGGTGCAGTTTGTACAACTCACTGGGGTTTTAGGTAAAGCCACTCATCTCAGTGCAGTGTAAATGTTATTAGACACGCTGTATTCCATCAGTCAGTGTGATTAACCTTCAGGGGATCATGATTGACAAGCTAATATTTTCAAATATGTCTCTAATCCCCTGGCAGCTCATAGTCTTGCTAATGCTAACTAAATTATTTTAGATGTTCTAAATGAGGAATGTAGTGATCTACGCATGCGACTGCGGGTAGTCATGTGTAATCCAACACACACTGGTTTCCTTGATAAAATAAAAGGTCTTTCAGGGACCCAGTGATGTAATCATCTTCAGACATAGAATGCACAATTGTTGCTGTTGTTAGTCGGGATTTAACCAAGCATCCTTCTCCTTCCACAACAACAAAACACACTTCCCACTAACGTCCTAAAGCAGTCATTTGTAAAAGAAGTGTTTTTTGAGCAAAGTGTCATAAGCCACAGGTAAGATCACATTCGCAAGTAAAGAGTATACATTTTATTTCATATGATGCTGAAATCCACTTTGAAATAAACAGAAACATCTAATGTATAACCTCTAACCTCTAACCTCATCTCCAACACCTTTAAGATCCCACAACTGGAGTTCCTCCAAGTGCTTTTCCCTGACGTCTTTTCCTTACTTCAGCAAGAGGAACTTCCTTAGCACATCATTTTCCAGCAAAATATCCCTCAAGCACAACAATATAAATCATAATAACCAATCAGGGAATTTCCTGAGAATGATGTGTATGGAATAAATAAAAAGTAAATGGAATAAACAGAAACTATAAGAAACTTTTTAAGCTCATAAATAAACTAAAGTACATCAAATAACTACATCTATTTAAATCTGTAATATATCAAGAAGACCAATATTCTTTATTAGAAACTTTCATAGATGATATTAAAAGATCAACTCCTAACATTTTGGCTCTTGTTTAAGGGAGTTTGGTGGATTTTTTGAAGACACCTGAAGGATCCAGATTGCAAATGAACACTCTCATTGATATGGCTTCACAGGTAAGTGTTGTATACATACACATAACCATGGTTCTGGGGTGTAATCCTGAAAATCTAATGCCAAATATTTTTTAATTGAAAACACACCATCCACTCCATGTTCTCAGAAATCCCCTTTATACAACGTTCTGCGAAGCCGGTGGTTAAGCAGCTCTGGTAACTGTGTCCTTAATCTCAGCAAAGAAATATGCAACAGGATAAATTAATCAAAATCTGTGAGTTATGCACAGGAAAATAAATGTTTCATATATTTCAAAAGTATAATTCAATAATATTACAACCAGGTAACAACAAGATTACATCATCGCCCAGATTTCACAAAACACAGCCCACCAAAAAATCTTCCATCCTTTTTACTTATTTTTATTCAATAGTTGTTGTTGCTGTTCGAATAAAGTGAGTAGAACTTGAATTAGATTAACCAATAAGCTTTAAACCCTATTGGTTTTAATCAAATCTGGTCCTTCACTTATTATTTCTCTGAAAGTACCATTCACTTTTGTTCTCAGTGTTTTGTGGCCACACAAAAATTAATTATACATTGCCTCTTTAATACCCATAAAGTGACATAAGTTGAAAAATGTGTTGAGCATTGAAAAAGAGAACATTAAGACATTTTGTACAGAGATGAAAATGCAGTGATTCTCATTGATCTAAAGATGATGGACAAGATTAGGAATGAGTTTCTAAAAGTGTACTTTACAGGAGTTAGGCAGGCAAGATTAAGGTGGTTTGGACATGGTCAGGGAGGAATAAGATTTGTGTTAGTAGAAGGATGGTGAGGATGGAAACACCACCAAACAGAAGGATAAGAGGAAGTCCAAGGGCAAGTTTGGGAACGATGATCCACTGTGGTGACCACTAACGGGAGGAGCCGACATCAGTGCAGTGACTTACCAAGTTCCAAAAAGTATAGTGATGATCAGTTAGTGAGGGACATAACATTTTTACATAATGTATCAGTAAAAAAGTTGTTCATTATTATTCTCCTGAAAGTAGCATTAACTTCTGCTTCCAGTGTTTATAAGCAATATTAAATTTAGTTATACTTATCTTTAGTATATTTAGTGAATCACATGAATGTTATATTTTTAGTTCATTTATTTAATTACCATCATCTACATGCATTTTAAATGGGCATTATTAACACTCATTAAATGATGCATCATATAAAGAAAAGACTGGTTTTAAAGATTGTAAATGAGTTGGAATGAAATGGTGCAGGTGATGACAAGAAGCTGACAAAAACATCTCAGTGAATTAGCATGTTTTAAAGGTCATCAGAGGTCATGCTAATTATCTAGCTCCGGTAGACTCTCCCATTTTTACACAATGGAAAGGTAAAGGCCTGACAATAAGCAGCTTCACCTTTCAAAAGGGAAAAAAAAAACCTGGGCTTCAGAGGGAACGGAGAGTTGAGAAAAGTAGGGTTTTGCTGTTCACAAGCATCAGAGATTAAAGAGCTGATACTTGTATTCTAAGGCAGTTTTTTTCAATGTCCAAATTACAGCCCTAAAATACTAAACACATGGTCTGAAAAGACCAGTCAGTTTCACATACATGTTTTAGTGTGACTACAACACATGTCTCTTGTCCTTTATACTTTTTCATAAAGCAAACAGCTTTTTAGATACCAGCTTCTCAAACTATTTTTACAGCAGGTGGTGGATGGCTTGTTTTAGATGTAGTTTGCTGAATGATTCAGATTATAATGATAGATAAACATGCCAGCTGGAACAATAGGGGTTCATACCTCATGGTTTAAGATCCATCCTGCTTCTCCTGAACACACACTGCCCCCTGTAGATCGCTGACGGAATGGCTTACATCGAGGGGAAGAACTACATCCACAGAGACCTAAGAGCTGCCAACATCCTTGTGAGTGATGAGCTGATCTGCAAAATTGCTGACTTCGGCCTGGCTCGACTCATCGAGAACAATGAATACACAGCTAGAGAAGGTATGACGTTATTATTCATATTTATTTTCCATTGCTTTTTTTATCTTTTCTTTTTAGTTTGACTGGGACACCTCTGAAAATGAGACACACATTCAGTTGGTGTTTCAAACTGCAGGGATAATTATTTAGGAACTTTAATTAAATGAATTTGATTTACATAAACTTATAGACATTTTTAAATTATAGACATTTTTAATATTTTAAAATGTTTTTTTATTTTATTTTTTTTAGCTTGGATTTAAAATAAATGTAGGTAAAACAGCAATATTGAAATCATATAAATAAATGAATTAGTATTAAACTTAATTAACCTATACATTTATAAGTGTCTTTTTATGCTTAAGGTGCAAAGTTTCCCATCAAATGGACAGCTCCTGAAGCCATCAACTATGGCACCTTCTCCATCAAGTCTGACGTCTGGTCTTTCGGCATCTTACTGACTGAGATCGTTACCTACGGCAGAATCCCTTACCCAGGTATACGATTTTTCCTTTGTTGTTTTATACGAATACACGCTGTCCTACACCTATCTATCCACCATCCAAACATTGCCTGGTCTACAGACTTCATTTATACATTTACCTATACCAAATTTAATGTTAAGCTGTTATTTAATTCCTGCATATCATCATCAGTTCACTCTCTGTTCATCACAATCCTGCTCTATTATTCATTCAGACATAAAGTCAAATCTAAACCTCACTAATAGCTCAAATTGTATTTGTCATTTCAAACCTTTTTTTCAAATTTAAACCAGGTCTTCTGGTTTTTATGTACAAGAATACCCTTATTTACTCCATTCCTAAATATTTTCTCCATCCTTTTGCATGATCTCAAACTTTTGTTAGTCTTCTTCCATCCATAAATTTATGCAACCTAACCTAAAAATCAGGGTTTATCTAATATCGATGATCCAGTGATCATCAGTCTGTCCTGATTAATCCATCCATCCAAAAACCTGCGAAACACCCACACAATAGTAGCTATCAATCTGCTTTTGTATTATTATTTGCCTGATTATTAAAATCCAATCTAGTCCAGGCTGTTCTGATAAACTTGCTCCTTTTTAGGCATGACAAATCCTGAGGTGATCCAGTATCTGGAAAAAGGCTACCGCATGCCATGTCCTGACAACTGCTCTGAAGACCTGTATGGCATCATGAATGAGTGCTGGACAGAGAGTCCAGAGAACCGACCAACATTCGAGTACCTGCGAAGCGTCCTTGAGGACTTTACCACAGCCACTGAGCGCCAGTATCAGGAGCAGCCCTACTGATGGACCAAAGTCAACGAAATCTTAAAGGACTTGGCTCATATTACAGCTCATAGTATTTTTGAACTGTTTGACTTTTGTACATAAAATAGAAAACACAAGGCACCTAAGTCAAGGTTCTTTGAAAGAATTTTACCAGACCAGATTATTTTTATCTTTATTTGTTCTTTGTCTTGTTACAGTTTTTAAAGAATTTCTAATTTTGTTTCCTGCATATTTCAATGATTTTTGATTTATTATCCAAAGTAAAAGGCAAAAAATATCCTTAGTTTATAGTAACAATGCCATGCACTCTATAGACCACCAAGGTTTTGTGTCTTTTACATGTGTAGAACAATTGAAAAAAGAAATAGGGTTTTAATAAACACCTCTATTATGTTTTGTATTAAATAAATATGTTTAGAACGCAACACATTTTGTTCTGTGTATGTTTTTTTCCCTGTACATCACGAAATCCTTTAAACTTGTATTTTTTATTTTTTTTACTGTTAACATATGACACAAAATTGAACACATGTAGTTTGTTACAGCAGCTCCAACTCCAATTTTATTTTTTATTTAAATCACCCCACACACCTGAACACCTGATACTGTAAATAAATGACAACAGATCATTTAATTTAGTACTTTTGGCTGCAAAAATTGCACAGCTTTAGAGATGTACAGTGTCATGTAACAAAGATTTGGTAACCATTTTAATAGAAGCTATTAAAAACATCATTTAATCTTAATATCATATTTGCACATTTTATTAACATACATAACCATGGGTTTCTACAATCTTAAATAGATTATATATCATATGGTATTTTGGGGGGTTAAAAAGGTTTTAGTAATACAACATTAAGACAAATGGGAAAACTCACAGTAAAAATTTATTTAAAACAAAGTTAAATACAGTTTATCGTTTGACAAAAACAATTACGTACAAATTTTTTACGTACAAAACGTTTTAATGGTCAAAAAAACTAATCTGAATCTTTCAAAATACACAGCTGCTCTGAAAGCTTAAAAAATAATAATAATATGCTCTAAACCAATTATAAGTACACCTGACCGGGATATTGGCAGATGGTCATAAGTAACAACCCTAAGCATGGACTTTTGGCCAACCATGAGTTTTTATGAATAATAAAAAAGAGGCAAATATCACTTGTATTACAGATAAAAAAATTAATATCATTGCTATGGTTTTTAATGAAAGTGCCACCATCCCCCAACTATAAAATGCTGTGATGCTGTCAAATAATTAAATTTTCAGAAAAATAGGCACAAACACTGTACAAGTACAATTGGTTAATTAACGCAAAACAATTCAACAAAGAAAAAGTCAAAGAAAAATTAGGTTTTAAGTTAAAAAAATAAAAAAAAATAAAAATTCAATACATTTAATACAATCCCAAAAAAAGAAAGTCCCAACTTTTCTGGTAATGAAGGCCTTAGAGACCTTGGTTAACTAAAAAATTCACTTCTAAAAGAGTCACAGCTCTGTCTCACTCAGCAATGTAGGTCAATTATATTTCTTTAAAAAAGTTCAATTTGAAGCAATTTGCAGCTTTGTGGCAAAAAGGTTTGAAAAAGAGCTTAATGCAAGATGTAACCTCACACAATGTTTGTGTTTAAAAGTAAAGCTCCATTATTGCTTACGCTGGTTATTTTATATGCATTTAGTACAACTTGCTTCACTATCTTTTCATATTGGATCATCTTTTTTTAGTAGCAGTTAAACAGTAGACACCTTGCAGACATAAAGCAGCAGCTTTTGGTTTCATGTGTACAGTATGAATATGCAAACAGTAATTTCAAAGGCAGGAACTGATTTCAGATCAGCGCTCTTGCGATGTAACAAATATTATGTTCAGGTATCAAATACAAAAATTCCCATGTTGACCTATTTTTGAGTCACAATATACAAATGGTGTTCCCGACCTGTATAAGGCGATTTAAAACAATACAGCAACAACCTGAAAATATGAATCATTTATATACAGTGTTCGCTTGGTGTCACGCTGACCAGGAAATGACAACCAGTTCAAAGAATATGTAGAGAAAGCAGGGTCGGGTCTTCAGGTTTAAATAAATGGGGACTCACAACCAGGAGCTGGTTTCCTCAGTGGGTGAGGCTGTTTTGAGGAGGTTGTCCTGTTCTACAGGCTCCTCCTCATCTGGAGAGTACACAGGAGATGAGGTGATGGAGCTCACGGGAGATCGAATCCGTACCTGAGTTTTAAAAAGGACGCCGGTCAAGGATGAAGCTAACTTCAGATTAATCCAAAGGTTAAACTTATAATGGGGATTAGGAAGAGGATACCAAATAAGGTAGATCACAGTTATTCTTCATACTGGTTTTTAAGATCTTTCACAAAAAGCGTATTTTGTTAATTCCTCAGTTTAAAATGAATATTGTCTAGGACCATGGTGCAACACAGGACCACAGTTAGTGCAAACAACATTACAGTATACATAATATAACAAATACCAGCAGTAAACTAAAAATACAGTCACAAATACAGAACAAAGGGAAACAAGCTCAAAATTATATCAGCTTAACAACTACTGAGGTTCTAGTGTTAAAGCAATGTACAGTGTAAAGTAAGTAAATAACAGCTTTACAGTACAATGCAGTAGCAAGAAATATCAGATTATATACAAATTAATGTATAGAAGTAACCACAGAATACAGTTCCAGCCAAAAGTTTACACACACATCCTTTTGCCTCCACTTATTGTTTATGTTCTCAGTTCCATTTACTACAGTTTATTTGTTTGTGGACAACAGTACATACTGTGTATGTCCCCTTTACTCTGTTCTCTAATGGTCAGGACCCCAGTAGTACCATCACAGAACAGGTATTATTTGGTTGGTGCATTATTCCTTTCCCAGCAGTGTCACTGAGGTGTTTAAATGAAACAGCAGCAACAATGCTGCACTAAAACCCCCTCACCACATCAGTGTCACTGCAGAACTGACAATAAACAATCCACCACCCAAATGATACCTGTTCTGTGGTGGTCCTGACCAATAGAGAACAGAGAACCAACAGGGGAATAACAAACATAAAGAACACAGATGGACTACAGTCTGTAACTGTAAAACTACAAAGGTCATCTATATGGTAAGTGGAGGAAATAGATAATGCCGCAATAAGGGTGTGTGTCCTAACTTTTAGCTGGTACTGTATATTCACATAAACTCTATTAACTCATACAGTCATATCCACTCTCTAAAGAGGTGGGCTTTGTAATCTCTAGCAAAGGTTTAAGATATACATAATATTGTATACACTGACACTATGATCAAACACTGAATGAGAGGTCGAGCACGGGAAGCAGATGGATCTCACCTGTGTGTCTGTGCAGGGAGATACGGTGAAAGCTTGAGAAAGCCATGTGAAATTTAATTAACAGTGTACATTTTCAGGATAAATATTAGCATTGGTTTAATAGATTAATAACCAAAGTGTAACATTTCAAGGCACACAGAAATGCTCAGTAACTAAAAGATATTTTTACCCTGGGTTTAACAGTTTTCTTTCGGCAGGGGCCAATATTGCGCAGGAAGGAGATGGAGGCTGCAAAACAACGAACTGAAAATACCACCTCCGACGCTGACATCAGCACCACCAACACCCACAAGATCACAGTGGTTCCCTGCAGAAAGATGCAAGTGATTTATAATGTACCCTCAATCAGGAGTTGGGTTATTAGTTATTACAAGGACATAAATTACAACAAAACTATTAAAAGTTAAAAACTTTAAGTGATATTAACCTGTAACTAAACTAACTACTCTAATTGTAATAAAAATCTAAAGAAATAACTATACAGAACAATAAAAACTAGTTTAGTGAACATGGCAAAGAAAGACGCAGGAAGTGCTCACGACTTACATAAATGCGTGTGGGGTCAAACGGACACTCGTTGGTGATGCTGTAGGTATTTGAAGTGTTATTGAGGTCGCAATGGGCAAGCAGAGTTGAGCCCTTTTTGTAAATGGCTGTTACCATGGAGACAACAATGCTGCAGGCAGCAGCAGCACCTAGAATGAAGGCCAGGACGCTCGCCACCAACAAAAACCACACCTGCAAGTTCAACAAGTAGAAGTAGAACATAGAACTGTAAATGATAGATGTCTACAAACTGCCTTTTCCCATAAAATGGTTAAGGTTTTTATACATTACACCCAGAACCAATCTGTCTTGCAGATAAATTATATATGCCACAACATATTGCACAATTAAATATGATCTATTATAAACATAATAGATAATATAAATATATAAATGTATATATAGGTAAATAACTAACTATAATAAAATTAACATCGTTTTTTTATAACATATACTATTTAAATTATTTTAAAGAAATGCATTCCAAAAAGAAAGGTGAGGCCTTATATAGTTATATCCACTAGGGTGTTAAAGTCTTTAAAACAGAAATAAATTCATATTTAAATGAAACAGCATGGTGACTGTTACCTATAAATAAGCGGATCACTCACCAATGGTAGGTTGTTCATGTTTTTTGACAAAATGATGGCTGCTATTCCAACAATAACCGCCTGCAGGTTCCATCACAGGGTCCAAAAACAAAGCAAAAAAACAGAGAACATTACCACCTGATTAGTTAAAATGAACCCACATTCTCCGACACATCGGAATAATAACTGCAACTGATGAAAAAAAAAAAAACAGAGCTAAAGCTGGTGATGTATTTTATTTAGGTCTTATTCATGACGAGCCACAGGAACTATATGGACTAAAATGTGTGGAAAAATACAAATACATATATAAAAAGTTTGTACCAAAAGGCCCGCTATGAGGGCGAGGATGTTGGAGATGGCATACTGGACTTCGGTGGTCACCTTAACATCACGCAACACTGTGCCATGCACTAAGCCGCTGAGCAGGAAGATCACATGTCCCACCAAGATCTGAGCCAAACCCATCTTCATCAGCACCTTTGCATCCTTCAGGCTTCGGCAGCACATCCCTGAAAAATCGAATCACTTAAATAGACAGACTGACAAGCATAGAACTAAAAAAGCATAATTAAAACAGTATAATTCAGTGCAACTACAGAGCAGGTGTTATTTGGGTGGTAAAACATTGTTTCTCTGTTCAGCTGGGCTTTATTTTGTCATTTTATAACTTGCTACTTACAAACCAACATCCATCACAACAGCATTAAAACACTAATTACTCCTGCTCTCTCTCCCTCTCTATCACTCTCTCACACAGACACACACCCACTATCTTAATTAAAAGCACTTTCTGTGTGTGTGTGTGTGTGTGTGTGTGTGTGTGTGTGTGTGTGTGTGTGTGTGTTTGTAAGATATAACAGTTGTTTGAAAGAACATTTATATACAGACAGTTTTTGGGATCAGTTTGAACCTAATGTCAGATCTGATGAGATGTGAACATGCCTTAGCAAATGTTAGTTTGAGTAACATTTTGCCCACGTTGGTTCTTGTCAAGTCAGAGTGTTAGAGGACAGAAAACACTACACAACAAAAGCCAACTGTGTTTCAAAGCTTTGGGATTTTTACATTTGAATTTGCATAAAATGGCTCAATGTGCAAAATAGCAGCAACTGTCTGTTAACAGCATGATGCCATTGGCTTATATCAGTCACATTACTGCTTACACATCTTATTACTACACAGCCAACAAGCATCAACTTGCACTGCAAACTAATTTTCGGTGCGCTTGTATCATTGTGTGTGTTTGTAGAGGATGGGCATGGTGACTCGGTGGGAAGTGTTTGTTAAACAAAAGGCAGATGAGCCGGTTCCAGGCGCTCAAATAGAAAACTCAAAGCACGTTGTTGCATGGAACAACGTGAGAAGTGCACTGAAACTGATGTTTAACAGAAGTGATGAGCACAGACTTTGTTTTCTCATTGTTTTCAGGAACTGGAGAGGTACTCTTAATTAAAATAACAGTGTTTTTTTAATGAATAAAGCACGAGACTGACTCCCAAGGGGTTCTCATGCCTGAAGCGTCCATTAATGAACAGAATAAAAAACAGTAGCAATGTATGTGAGAAAAAAGTGTACTATGGAATATAATTGTAGAACTACAAAGTGCATCTATACCATAGTGAACAAGTATGTTTGCATAATTAATATTTAATACACGGATTGAAAAATAACATTCATACAGTATTCATACAGAATATGAAGTTATATTCAAGACCAATTGTATTTATATGTTTAAAAAAATTTACAGTGATTTTACATTTTATAAACATTTTATTAGTTGGTTTTCTTCATAACTTCTGACTTGTGACGTTCTCATTTGTACATCTGTACATAAGTACATCTCGTTGATTAATATACACATTAATGTACATATTGTCCTTTTTACTGTAAATCTACTGCGATTTACTACAAACGGAACACTGCAGATGTAAACAGACATGACTTTAAATATGCTTTATTAAACTACATGTAATTTTGTGATTTAGGATAAGCTCTTGAACGCGGCATTACCCGTTAGCGTTACCCCACCCTGTTCTAATCGAAGTCGAATAAATTCCACAAAAACGACTAAACAAAAACACTTACCCATGTTTACAATATTGCAGCAGTTGATTGCTTTATGTCATTGTAAATCTAAAAAGCAATTAAATTAAAAATAATTTATGGAATAAAGTTCTATATGTCGGTTGGATCTACTTCCCGTTTACCTGCGCGCTCTCTCCGCCCCGCCGCTGCTGACACACGGGGCTCCCCCCGCCTGAGAGCCGGTTTCATTTGGATCGCACCATTACACTGGTGGTGGGGGTCACCAAGGGCTGCCGTAATACCTTATAGCAAAAATATTACACATATTACATGTATTATGTTAATTATTAAATTGGATTGGAATTCATATAGTGATTAGACAAACTATTAATAAACTATCAGCAAATAATTAAAAACGAAACGATCTTTGAAATACTCGTCTTCCCAACGAGGCAATGCTGGTTCAGTCTCAGGTGAAACCCGACGGTGTAAACGCTTAAAAGCGCAGCTGCGTAGCGGCTTCTGTGAACATTCAACAGCATAGAACAAAGATTGATCCTGTTTATCTTTTAGTTAACTATATATATATATATATATATATATATATATATATATATATATATATATAGGTTCACCTATTGGTTTCTACCCATTGTGCTCTTTTTATCAGCTCCACCTGCTGTATATAAAATGCACATTGTAGTTCTGTAACTGGAGACAATAGTCCATCTGTTTCTTTACACAGTTAGTCATTCTTAGGTCAGAATCCCCACAAGACCGACAATATAAATCAGCAATATACATTTAAATGTATTTTCTTTAAATAATTTTAGTTTTCCAAGAGAAGTATCATGTCGTTATCAGCTAATTTATTATACATATAATTATCATTTCTGTCATCATTATCCTTTGATAATAAGTGGTGTTAAATTAAACAAGTTAGTTACAGTCCACTGTTTTTCAAAACTCACTTTATTGATTTGATTCTTTAAAAAAATAAGACGTAACCTTAAGCCCCGCCCACTTTAAATTGGAATCACCTGACTGTAGTTGCTTGCAATTTGTTTCACCTGGATTTTTAATTACATACATACTTTAAAACTCCCCCAAGTAACCACCACTGAAACAACTGTGTGCTTAAGGTTGTCTTTGCTAAAGATGGGGTTGTTAGTGATGTGTGTTTATGTCATATGGCCTGTGTTAGGGTTGTGTGTTGATTCAATAGAACATGAGCAAAATTACCCAAATCATGTTCTTCAGGAAGTCTGGCTTGATCCCTCCATGCATGGTGATGGTATTTTAGCCAAGAACTTGTTGCAGTCAATTATTCTCAGTGGTGTTTTGCCAAGTCTCGCATTTCCACTCCAGAGTCCAGATCTCATGGATCTGAGAAGCAGCTTTGCGATAACCCTCATGAACTGTAAATAGCTATTAATTTGGTTAAATTATTTATTGCTTCAGCATTTCTAATCAATGTTTGTTTCCAAGCTTCATGGGATGGACCTGCTGAGACAAATGTCTACAAGAGGGGGGAGTCTGTGTACCTCCAAGTGTCTGCTATACCAGTCCCTGGCCAAGAATTGTACCTTCAGTCTTGCTATGCTGCCCCATCTCCTAATCCCAATGATGACTCCAGATATGTTCTCATTCACAATAAAGGGTGAGCGTTGCTGGTTGTAGTGTTGTCTTCAGTTATACAACTGAACAAAGCCCTAACTTATTTTAGTGCTTTGCAGGTGTGTATCTTCTAAGCAGGCAGTGATCAAGTATGTCTCCCGACAAATGGACTCAATTAATTTGGTGTTGAATACAGCCACTCTGAAGATGCCTCAGGTAAGTGTCCTTAAATCAATCTTGAATGCAGTTATTTTCAGTGGTCAACCACATTCTGCTGGTCTGCCACTAATTGTACGTTAAGATGTTGTTCTCTGCTGCAGACTTGAGAACTTGGTTTTGCAAATATCACCTTGATTCTTAAATGAAACTTTAATACTCATGATAAAATGTATTATAAAATCCTCGTAATGTAACAAGCATGACTGGTGTAACTAGGTCCTTAATGTTTGGTACTGGTAGCTTTTTAGGGTAAATTAATTAGTGAAAGTTAAGCTTTGTTATAACTCTCTGTATTTTAGTTTTATCTGCACTGCAGTGCTGCTCTTTCTCAACCTGTAGTCACACAAGACATGAAGTCCTGTAACTTTGACCAGAGCAATGGCAGGTAACACAATCATTCAAAGATCTGCAGCTTGATGATGCACCAAACCCTTTTAACCTGCAAATACATTTTAATTTTGTCTTCATTTTACCTGGATTTCATTAAAAAAGTTTGAATAAGCTGCAGTGTTAAAGTAACTTGGTTTGTAAGGGTTTTTACCTTCATTGTGAAATTATTTTTCAGCTGGACTGAACTAAGTGGTCAGCCTGCTGTGTGTAGCTGCTGTGCCACAAAATGCAGAGGTCCTCCATTTATTGGCACTTCCTTTAGTGGTAAGTAGTTGCTTGTAAAATGCACTGTGACTGTTGGCATATACTTTATCATTCCTGAAGTTTAGAGATGAAGTGTTAAATGTTTTACGTTGGCTGGTTAGCATTACGCTCATGTTCTCTGCAGCTATTAGCAACTCAAGTTAATGTCGGAGACCTCAGTTCCTTTATAGATCAGTTCCAACCTCCTTGCCTATTGAGTGTTCATCCCCAATGTGTTCTTGGATTTGAAAGTATAAGCCAAATTATTCATTACTTAAGTTTGAGGAAGTGAGCCTATTCACCTGTATGGGTCTCTTGCTGTAAAGGAATCAACTGTTTTTAGTTGTGAATTAACTGAAATATAAATCTGTGGGTGCTAAATTGTCAGATGTATGACATGCTGGATGAAGGTGTGATTTGCATAACTGTTGCCCTTCAACTGGATCATAATTAAAATCTGTAACCCTTTTAGGCTCTAAGGCAGTGATCACTGTTGGTCCAGTGTCTATTAAGGAAACAGAATATGAAGACCAGCTTTCTAGTCTTAAAACCCCCTTTATGACCTCCCAAATTGGTGCTTCAGTGGTGTCTACTGGTGAACCCTGGATATCTGGCGCATCACCTAAAGGTTCTGTGAACGGCAAGTCATCTTGGTTCTTCCGACCTGCAGATGTAACTGTTTCCCTAATCCATGACTTGGAAGAGCAGTCATCACTGTGGAAACCACGACTTGGCCCAGTTCAGTCTGTTCCAGTTCTTGAAATGGGAGTCTTTTTTCCAAAGAAAAGGCACTTTACCAAAATAATTGGTTTGTCCAGCCAAAGTTTTCCACCTCAGGATCAACAGCTACCTGATGCTCCATCTGAAGCAATTCCAGATCTGACACCCCAGACGCAAGATCATGAGATCCTTATGGCTGATTCTCCAGTTGTGGCTGAGAATTTTGAGAAGGTTCCAGTTTTTCAGCATCTTGAGGAACCAGAGCTTGACCTTAGAGGTGATGTGTTTATGAATTACAAATGGTCTGGGATGGATGCACCATGGGAGAATGCTGAGAAGCAGGAGGAGCGGTTTGTCACACCTCTTCAAACCCATGATTTGTCAAAAGAAATTCAGACTGAGGAAGTTGAAACTGTAAATGAAAATGTTGACATTGAATCTAGGTTTCTAAAACGTTCAAAAGTTACCTTCAGCCGTGCTTCAGATGGGTCTAGCTCTCTTAGCTATGAGGAGACCATTCCTAATGTGAGTAACAAGGAGGCTAAAAACACCCCCCTGGCTGTTGTGGAGAAAAAAGCCACTGGCAGCCTGAATAAACCATTGGTGACATCTCTCTTGGACTTGTTGCGGTAAGTAAAATATCTACACTGTGATGCTCATGAAATTCTAGCTATGATTTCCATCTTACACTAACAGATTCTCTTCCAGGGGCTTGAACAAGCTGGTGACTGGACAGTGAAGAAAATGTCAAATTTCATTTAAATAAATTTAACTTGAATGACTGCAACTTGTGTTGGATTTAATTTCATGATTTATATCATAATTCTTGCTTTTGGTCACTAAATGTCCACTGCTATTAAAAATGCATGTGTGAAATTTTTCCTCCTTGGACTCAGTCGGCAGTTTTGGGCTCAATCCATGTTAAGCAAGCTGTTGGATATAAAAGCCTGTCAGATGGTGTGCACACACAGCAGTTATCTTGCAGAACCACCTTCCACTGGTGATAAAGATACACACGGGTGTTGACGAGCCATTAGCTCATCAAACAAAAGCTTATTGAGTAGAAACAGTGCAAAAACTTGCGTTTCATAACTGACGAACATTACAGCACTGTACAGGTTCTTTAATCAAAATAAATAAGTATTCAACTTAATATTTTGGGCCAGAGTACTGTGTCTCATTAAAGCAAATATAAAGAGGGATTAAGGTTGTAGTCCCTGTTTATCTGGCAACCTGCTCTGAATTCCTTTCGTGTCCCCAGATGTCGCTGTTAAAAGTACTGTAGTTTGGTCAGAAAGCTGTATATGGAGCGCCAAAAAAATGCTGGTGAGCTACTTTACAGTATAGGCAGATTTCTCTTTTTTTTCCTGCTTTCGGTCAACGTGTTTAAACAAGAGGTGATCGTTTGTCCTAACATTCAGCGTGTCATAACCCACTTTAAACTCATTTTAATAGTAAATCATGAGTGATTTGGGTCTGTCTTCTGATCTATGGTAAACCTCAAGGTTGGGGTCATGCACTGCAGTAATCTAGTACCGACATCTAGTTGTCAAATCTTCTATCGAGCAAAAGTTGAAATGGGTGCCATTTTAAACAAATGAATAATCCGTTTTTTTTTTTCTTTTCCTCTCCATTCAATATTATTGGCCATAGTTACAAATATAAGCCAGGATTGGGCAATTGTTTGGGGCAATGTGTGATTAAAGAACCAGCCTTTTGACCTGAAAGTCCCCACTTTGATTCCAGGTTCCACTAAGTGCTATGGCTGAAGACACCTGACCTCATTTGTTCTCTGGGTGAGGTGTACAGGCCCCCATGCCCACTTCACTCTGTGTATGTTCTAATTCTTCCACAGTCTGGAAACACTATAGGTAAAATATATCACTTTTTTTTCTTAGTGACCACAAAAGCAAACCAAGTGTAAATTATTGTAAGCCACTTAAGTTAATATTCTGTTTCTAAATTCCAAACGATTTTAAGTCGCACGGGGCAGCCCTGTCCAAAACAGCACACTTGGGTAAAGCTTTCTGTAATGCCCAAGTTATGGTTTGAGGTCATTATGACCCCTTTAGCTTTCCACAAGTCTCCCTCTTATAGCGCATGGTCACGGGTGTGTTTCTCTCCCCCAACAGCGTGATCCCTGTTCTGTTAAAGTGCATGTGCGTTTCCCCCGCCCGCTCTCTTCCCCCCGGCCACCAGACCGTGAGTGTCAACTCACTGTTCTTGTGTATTTAAAAAAAATAATAAAAAAATATATAAAAAATACAAAAACCCAATAAAACGCAATAAAAAAACAGAACCCGTTTTAAAAAAAAGACTATTTATTTTGACTTTCTCCCCCGAAAACAACGAGCTTGGCGTTTTTTAGGAGCTGTCATTTATCCTCGTCGATTTAAAGGTGCGTCAAAGTTTTTGCGCGTAAAGGACACGCACACGCCGCGGATCCAGCCAACGCGAGCGCGCAGCCGGACACTCGGACACCGCAGCGGGGATCATGAACGCGGCGGGGAGCAGCTATCCGATGGCCTCTCTCTACGTGGGCGACCTGCACCCGGACATCACCGAGGCCATGCTGTATGAGAAGTTTAGCCCCGCAGGACCCGTCCTGTCCATCCGTGTGTGCCGGGACATGATCACTCGCCGCTCGCTGGGATACGCGTATGTCAACTTTCAGCAGCCAGCCGACGGTAAGCGCGCAGCCGCGCAGACACCGGGGCTGCGTCTTTATCCCCCCAAAGCACGCAGTCTCTAGCGCGCTAAGTGGTACGCCACAATGTCAGCGGCCCATTCCGCGGCGTACTAGTTAGTCCACTCGAGGAGACGTGCTTATGAACATGGATGTGTGTGACTGCTTGTTATAAAGCCGTTTTTACTACATGCGAGCTGTTCCACGTTTTTAACTCGAGTCATCTGCGCTATGGCTACCGGCCGGGTTGCCAGGTTGACGCGCGATTTGGCCATCAGCTATCAGCTGTCTTCTGCCTAATAACTACCACTTTCCCAAATAAATGACCCCTTAGTGTAGGACAGTGTTGGTCCAGGACGGATGTCCAGCTGTCATTACTCTTCTTCGCATGTCAAAGCAATTACTGACTACTTTTAGTAGTGTCTCTGAGCTTGTATCTGGCAACCTACAGCTGTTGGGAACGCTCCAGCAGGGTTGGACATTTCACTACACAGCACATGTGCGTTTCACAGCCCCCCTCCCAACCACTGCTTGCTTAGTCATTTATTTATTATTTATTAAATGATCTCATGGTGTAATATCAGTCCTACTTATTTAGTAACAATGGTATAGATGTCATAGACCTTTTTATACATGTACAGGTTATTAAGCTTTTACTTACATTACATCAATAGTATTTATCCAGAGGTCATTGCATCATATGATCCAAGCAACTCAGGGTTGAGGACCTTACTGAATGGCCAATAGTGTCAGTCTTTTGATTGTTTCCTCACTAATCCACCAGTATTCATTATGCTATGTGCTGTGTATGCCAAAGTACATTTTGATATGGTAAACCCATTTCAACATTTTAAATTTGCATCATTTCACTTTGCAGATGCTTACAAGTGTCCCAACCTAATGGTGGGGATCAAAGCATGGAATCAGCCATCATTTAGCATCCCTAGATTAATAACGGTTAGTCTTGGTTTGTCTTGCTTGAGGGCAAACTCTGGCAACCTTTGACTGACTTATGGATTAAACCCCAACCATTCAGTCTGATCAGCTGCTATGTCCTTATGGTAGTTTTGCAATGTTTTGGTCAAGGTCCTTTCAAATTAGACCTGAAAAGACCACTGACACCCCTGCCCTCCCCTTCACACCCCCAAGAATGAGAGGAATTAAACTGTCAGGTTTGAGCCAGACTGACATGATGGCCTGAATGGAATGGACTGACAGTTAGGTGGAGACGAAATTCTGCAATAATGTCAAATGTGTTCAGTGCAGGCAGCAGCACAGTATATCTTCCTTGTGTCTGTGTAGGTTTACTATGGTTTCTACCAGCATTCCAAAGACTTGGTATTAAATTTACTAGATACTAAATTAAACCTTGTGACTGAATCACTTATAACTGTTTCATGTAGATCAGTAAATATCCACTTATGGTACACCATCAGTTTTTTCAGCCCTACAGCATGATGCTGCCTCCACCATGCTGCACAGTTACCATGCTACATATTTATATTAATAAATAGCAAGGTTGCAGCTTGATATCTCTAGCACATTACTGTTATGAATTGTACGACAAAAGTATTTTGAATCAGTATCAGTTAACCAGGGTGGCACGGTGGATTAATGGTTAGCACGTTTGCCTCTTAGCGCTAGGGACTCCCGGTTTGAATCCCCATCTGGGTGGGGTTTTCATGTTCTCCCCGTGTCCGCGTGGGTTTCTTCCGGGTTCTCCGGTTTCCTCCCACAGTCCAAAAACATGGATCAAATCAATTGAGTTCTCCAAATTACCCCATGTAGAGTGTGTCTGTGTGAGTGAGTGTGTGCCCAGTGATAGATTGGCGCCCTGTCCTGAGTGTATCTGCCCAGCGCCCGAAACATTCTCCCCTGGATGGGCATGGGGAACCCCACCGCGACCCTAATAGAGGATAAAGCGGAAGATAATGAAT
This sequence comes from Corydoras maculifer, assembly GCA_019802435.1. Taxonomy (NCBI): domain Eukaryota; kingdom Metazoa; phylum Chordata; class Actinopteri; order Siluriformes; family Callichthyidae; genus Corydoras; species Corydoras maculifer. The sequence continues at coordinate 2,611,406 of JAFMOD010000191.1, read as the reverse complement.
GAATGAATGAATATCAGTTAACCACTAAAATATAATAATGGGTTCAGTGCTTGGGGGTTGGAGATTGAACTTTGTAGTTTAACAGTCCAGAACCGTAACTACTTTTGCACCATTGCAGTTAATTAACAAATGTTTGTTAAATACAGTATTTGTTTTCCCACAGCATCTGATTGAATGTATTATATAAATTATTGGGTATTTTTGGATGCTGATTCAATTAATATTTTATTGATGTAGAAGTAAAAAAAACATTGTATTTTTCTTCGTAACTGGTTGAGGAGCATTAACGTAAATTCTCATAGCTCTTGCGCTCATCACATAGATTGACTACCCCACCCGCTTCATGGGTAAAGGAGATAAGTGCATGTGTTACAAACAGCACTAACAAATTAGTGCCTTCTGTCATGAATCAGGATGCATAACTCCAATTACATGTGAGCAGTGCATTAGAGTACCTACTCTAATTAACACCATTAATAGGTATCCATTACATAATACTTGATCTCTTTTATAAATCCCAAGTGTTAATTCATGCCGCTATACTGATATCCAGTAACCATCTGAGACATCCGAGGGCCAGATGTGGCCTGAGGACAATCGAATGTGCAGCTAACTTATGTGGACACTTCCGCATCACCTCGCTGACCTTCACACTGGAATTAAGTAGCATTGTTTAAAAGCCTGGGTGATATGGTAGGAAGCACTGTTGCCTCAAATTAAGAAGGTTCTGAGTTTGTTATCCAGATTCATCGTGTGGTGTTTGCATGTTCTCCCCATGTCTTTAGAAATAAGTTTGCATAAATTGAGGATCAAATTTTTTTTATTTGTCTATTGTGTTGGCCCACCTAATAAGCCTTGGGATTATGTGGAATTATGTGGTTGATATTCATCAGGATGAATATCATTAAAAACTAAATCAGAAAGTTTATACTAAATACTTTTACAGACTGCTTTAACACTCCAATAACTGTAATCGCATCGTTATGATATTTTTAGCTAAAGCAATTATAATACTTTACATACACGCTGCATTCCTGTTTTTTTTTTACAGCAACAACTTACAATTTGTACAATAATGGCTTTTTTTTTAAAGTTAAAATGTTAAGCACTAAAAGTAATAAAAAAAAACAACTCATAGTGTTACTCTGTGTGTCCGATCATTGTGCATAATGTGGTTATGATCCTGCCACCCGTCCTGTGTCAGCATGTCCATGTGTTCCTGATGTATCCACAGCTAACAAAAACTCCTATAGTTTCTACTGACCCTTTTTTTTTAACCCAAAGACCTTTACATCCATGGCTTTTTTTTCAGAGCACCGGGGTCAAATGTTCAAAGCCTAACTGCAAAATACTAAGGGCAAAAAACACCAAGATAGTAAAATAATGACATTGTAACTTTATTGTGCTTTAGTTTGAAACTACTGGAATGTACATGTACAGTTAACCCAGTTGGCTTTATTTATTTTATTATACCACCTCATTTAAAAATTAAAAAAACACAAACATCCAAAACTCTGCAAAAATATACCAGAAACGTGCTTCCTAATTAGCGAATGACCATGTCTGCAGAAATAGCATGCTAACCGTAAATCCAATTACAACTGAGCAAAATCACTTACATTCTAAAATTTATTATTTTTATTAATAATTTTTTTGTCATTAACCTAAAAAACGGCAAAAAGTATTAACAAAGCGAATGAAAACCACGTGAAAAAAAACACATCTTAACAATGAAGTAAATAAAGATGGCATCTGTTTGTGTGTAATTTGTGTTTATGTAAAGTTTAAATATTGCATGTCTATTGCAATATTTCTAAATTTTAGTTTTTCTTGCCTCACTATGTTACCGTACCAGCTGTAGTGTAAGTGGTGTAACCAGATTTCAAACACAACCAAAAAATAACAATTTCCTCAAACACACTGTAAATACTTATTGTTTATTACTGTTACTGTTATTATTACTGCAAGAAGAAATCCATCTATTAAAACAAGAACTAACAGACGAAGTACTGGAACTGTGGACTTAGCAGAGATAAGAATTAGAGAATCAGTCACTTGACAGACTGCAGAGATACCCGTTATGCTGTAAATTTTCCAACAAAGGGATTAAATAATTACTAAGTGCATAGTTAACTTATTATTGTTATACATACTTATATATATATATATATATATATATATATATATATATATATATATACATAATATTATTATATATAACTAATTATTGCTAGAACTGAAAAGCAGTTTGTAAAAAGTAGCATTTTAGCACTATACTAGCATAACTGCAGTGGTGGTTTGAGTTATGAACAGTAATGAATTTGTAAGTACCCGTTCTGCAAACAGGGTTTGTTAAACAAACAGTATTTGGCAGTGAAAACTCAGACTGAACAGTAGTTTTAACTTCTAGTCCTCAGTCTGACACTGTCTGTACTATGTCTATTAATACATGCAAATGTTAGCACTTGGTTTCTCCAAAAAACTCCACGGAACCTGTTTTTTTCTCACAGTCTGAACCTGGTTGTCCTCGGCATGCACCAGCTGCACGAGGAAACAGTTGTCACACACACTTTTTCGTGGGAGGCATCTAAACTCCATCAATGGGCAGAAGCTGGCTGCTCACACTAGCTGCCAGAGCAGCTTTAGCTCAGCTAAATATAGACAGAACCAGCGAACGAGTCAAGTGAACCAGACTAACTGCATAAGGGATCATCATCATCATCAAGAGTTCCATTAATAATGAGGCATTTTACTGTTAATGCCAAGGGCTGGTGTAAATCCTAATCCTAATTATTTAAACCATTATCCTTATATAAAAATCAAGTATAATTTAAAGCCAGACCGGGTAACTAAATGCAGAAGTGCAAGTACTAATATTAGATATTATTATTAAATAATTATCATGAGTCTACTTATGTTGTTTGGCTCTACAATGTAAAAAACACTACGTTTTAATACAATGTGTATAATTAGGTTCTTGTAATTGTGTTGCAGTGAATTTCTAAAATGCATCAACTGGTGGATGTGTGAACGTAATTACTTTTTGTTGTTTGTATGGATGAATATCTGAGTGTGCAAATATCAAAATAGATGAGATGGTTTTGCTAGCACTCTACCCTGGAACGTTTTGTTATAGGCTGAAGATCCACCATGGCTGTGAAGATACAGCTGGGCAATAATTATATATATATATATATATATATATATATATATATATATATATATATATATATATATATATATATATATGACACAAAATATATACAAATACTGACCAGCTGCAAATGTTATTACAAATAGAACATAATCAACCCTGTGTCATAACTGTCTGTTTAAACTTCTCAAACGTCAGAAAAACCATATACTGTTTTTTTTGTGCATCGTGAAACTATATTAAAGCATCAGAATGTTTAATTTTTTCTGAGCGATTTTCCCAACTTTGGCACTAGTTCTGGTTTTGAGAAGGTGGTGACTATAGAACACTGTAAGCTCAGAGTTGGGAAACATCCAACCACCCTGCCGTTCTCTTACACACTTGTTGTCTTTATATTAAACACAAGCGCACTGCAAACTGCTGATGGCAGCAGAGCCAAGTCTGTTTCATGCAGTTAACAGACCTGGAGTGATGGGAACAAAAGGGGGCTGACAGTCATGTCATCACAGACATCCAAGTGTTTCCCATATAATGAAAGAACTAAATTAAACACTGCTTGCAGAAGAACAGAAAGCTATTCCAAATCTGTCTTTCTGGATGGGTTATTAAAGGAAACGGTATTCATAGTTGTAGCTGTTTCTGTGTTTTAGTTAATAACAAACAACTAAACACAGCTGTTTTTGAGCTGTCAGAAGCAAGAACTGTTGAAAATGACTGTTATTTATTTAAAATAACCTAGTAATTAAAGTAAATTTCAATAAATGAAAGGTAGTGGCGAGGAAGCATCTAATTGAGTGGCATTAAATGGAATTTTAAAATTGTACCAAAGTATATTACATTATATTGTAGCTAAATTAGTTATAGGGTGAAATCATGTAGTATGGTTATATTTATGGTAATGGTTATGGTTATGTCCTGCAAAATGTATCTAACACTAACACCTATTATTGAGTGTCCAATTACTAAAAGACACTTGGGTAACACTTGTTTTTCTGTTGCAGCTGAGAGAGCGCTTGACACTATGAACTTTGATGTGGTGAAGGGGAAACCCATCAGAATCATGTGGTCGCAGCGAGACCCATCACTCCGGAAATCAGGGGTGGGAAACGTTTTTATTAAAAATCTGGACAAATCTATTGACAACAAAGCTCTTTACGACACCTTCTCAGCCTTTGGAAACATCCTGTCCTGCAAGGTAGGAGTACAGAGTTAGGAGAATATCTAGAGGATACAGAATTTACATTTAGCTTTTGTCTGAGTTGAAATGATATCAAGTCAGTGAGATCAGTGATGGCTGGCATTTTCCTCCGTCAGGTGGTGTGTGATGAAAACGGCTCCAAAGGCTATGCATTTGTGCATTTTGAGACGCAGGATGCAGCCGATCGTGCCATTGAGAAGATGAACGGCATGCTGCTGAACGACCGCAAGGTGTAAGTGCCCAATCAAAGCATCTTATATATTTCCACTTTGTGATGAATATGGTGATGCGTTCATCAGTCCTCTTTAGCTGGAGGCAGATTCTAACCAGAATCTTGTTATCATTTCATTTGCAGTTTTATCTCCTTTGTTGTTTTAGGTTTGTTGGAAGATTCAAGTCCAGAAAAGAGCGAGAGGCTGAGCTTGGTGCTAAAGCTAAAGAGTTCACTAACGTCTACATCAAGAACTTTGGCGAGGACATGGACGACGACCGTTTAAAGGACATCTTCGACAAATATGGTACAATAAAATATATTTAAATGGCCCATGTGAAGCTTGTGTGTTAATTCAGATTAAACAGAATGCTGCAGCAGAGATCATTTAGTAATGCTGACGGATGGTTTTCCTGCTGTAGGTAAAATCCTGAGTGTAAAGGTGATGACAGATCCAATGGGAAAGTCACGAGGATTTGGTTTTGTAAGCTATGAGAAACATGAAGATGCTAATAAGGTGCAGTGAAGATCCTCCAGTCTTTAAATTAAACACATTTATTAAACTGTTGTTTTTATTTAAAGGATGCATTCAGTCAGCTGTGCAGTGATGAAATGTGCAAACCACACAATAAACGCAATTTAAGAGAAATCAAAGCAGACATCATTTTTAAAAATCTAAAAATGAGTTGATAGGATGGATGAGTGGTTGGATAGGTTAGCAGCTGCTCTCTCTCTCTCAGGCAGTAGAGGAGATGAACGGGACGGAGCTGAACGGTAAGACGGTGTTCGTGGGACGCGCTCAAAAGAAGATGGAGAGGCAAGCGGAGCTGAAGAGGAAGTTTGAGCAGCTGAAACAGGAGAGGATCAGCAGATACCAGGTTCGGCTCATCGCCATGACAACTAAACATCCGGACCAGCCTTCAGACGTGCTGAGTTAAAGCTGTTTGTTTGCAGGGTGTCAACTTGTACATTAAAAATCTGGACGACACCATCGACGATGAGAAACTGCGTAAAGAATTCTCACCGTTTGGCTCCATCACCAGTGCCAAGGTCAGTGCCACCTAATTACCTACCTCCACCTGGTAGAGTGTTCTCTGTTCAAACCCACCATATCTGATTGGGCAGGTGATGCTGGAGGAGGGACGTTCCAAAGGTTTCGGCTTCGTGTGCTTCTCCTCTCCAGAAGAAGCCACCAAGGCTGTGACGGAGATGAACGGGCGCATCGTGGGCTCCAAGCCACTGTATGTGGCGCTGGCACAGCGCAAAGAAGAGCGCAAGGCTCACCTCACTAACCAATACATGCAACGCATTGCTGGCATGAGAGCGATGCCCGCCAACGCCATTATCAATCAGTTCCAACCAGCCAGCGGTTACTTCATGCCCGCCGTACCACAGGTGAGCGATGAGCTATGAGACTGTAGCTTCAGCAAACTTTTTCATCATCGCTGACCGTCATGTCATTGTTCCAGGCACAGAACCGGACCACGTACTACGCCCCCAGCCAGCTCGCCCAGATGAGGCCTAATCCACGCTGGCAGCAGCAGGGAGTCAGAGGTCAGGGCTTCCAGGCGGTTCCCAACTCTCTGCGCCAGCCAGGCCCACGTGGCAACATTCGTCATATCACGCCGAACGCCAATGCCCGCATGCCAACAGGTGCCCAGAGAGGGGGTGAGCAAACCCCACTGACTAAGTGATTTGGCTGAAAATTAATATAACTTTTTACCTCCAAACATTATGGGCCTAGAGATTTGATGAAGTGTTTTTTTTTTCCTCTTCAGGCGGTGCTGGCCAGCCTATGGGTCCCCGTCCAGCACTCGGCATGGGCACACCACGAGCCATGCCACCCTACAAATATGCCGCTGCAGTGCGCAACACCCAACCTCAAGTGGTACAACCCATCACAATACAACAGGTAGAGCCAGTAAGGGGCATTAATTTTTACAAAAATATCCCTAGGTCCAGGTAAGTGTTGTGATTACCCACATGACACCAGGCAGCAGGTTCCAGAAACTTGACATTTATTCCATATACTTATGATCAAAAAAAGAATCACCACTTAAAAGGACCTGTATTGAGGTGTAACTTTTTTGTAAGTAGGATTGTGTATTTAGGTTCTTAGAAAGGTTTTTTCGCAAATAATGTATTTTTTTGCACCTTATTTTTGCACCTTATTTCCGTTTCACACTACTGCAAAATACTGTGGCAAATGCATGGTGTGCCCATTATCTGTGCTAAGGCAGCCATGTGCGTCCGCCATCTTAGAGGTAAATGGCCGTGAAATGGAGCTGGTTTCCCATCAGTTCTGGGGTTCCTGCTGGTTGCCCAGCATGCATTGCGACATGTAAGGGGGGGCGCCAATGTGCCATTGAGGGAGTGTGTTTGGTGTTGCTGTAATGCACTTAATGTTGTTGTAATTAAAATTTGACATCGGTTCCTGATGCCAAATGGTGTCATGGTCTCTTCCTTACAGTGAAACGCTACATTACTGTATGGGCCTTCTGGGCCTTCAGTAAATTGACATTCAAGTCAACTTTACTTGGTGCTCTTTCATTATTGAAGTTTTCTAATGCTTCTGCAGATGTCAGAATAGTGATCATGTTTTGTGAATTGTAGCCGCAGCCAGCCGTGCACGTGCAGGGACAGGAACCGCTGACCGCTTCCATGCTTGCTGCAGCTCCTCCTCAGGAACAGAAGCAGATGCTGGGTAAGTTCATGTTACTGTACATTATTCAATTAATTTACTGGTTCCACTCATGAAAACAAATAACACCTTCAAATTTACCCTCTCATCTCTCTTCATCTTTCTCTCTCTCTCTCTCTCTCTCTCAGGTGAGCGCCTGTTCCCTCTGATCCAGGCAATGCACCCGACCTTGGCAGGGAAGATCACAGGTATGCTGCTGGAAATTGATAACTCTGAGTTGCTGCACATGCTGGAATCCCACGAGTCTCTGCGCTCCAAGGTAAGAGTCTTCTGCATCAGCTATACAGACATATTAGGATTAAAAGGAAATAAATAAATTGTGCATTACATATTTTTAGTTTTATCTCGATGATAAAACCTGATGTTGTTTATTCTCGCAGGTGGAGGAGGCTGTGGCGGTGCTGCAGGCCCATCAGGCGAAGAAGGATGCCACTCAGAAAGCTGGAGTCGCTGTGGCCACTGCAACATCCTGACAAAATAAACCTCACTCTCCCACTGGTATCTGCAGGAAATTTTAATCAGGCTCATTAGAGATTTTAATTAATGAGCACCTGTCCTCATGTAGTTCCTATGGAGCCCATATTTGTCACTCAGGGTCTGGGCAGGATTTTAAATGGCAAAAAAGAATAGTTTTTTTGAAAAGCTCATTCTGTGTTTAATAAATATGTTTAGAACCTGATAGATTTTTTTCTGTAACATTTTTCTCTGAATTATGAGGTTGTTCAGGAGTTGTGTTACTATCATTGCTACGTGAAAGTGCATGTTACTGCACAATTCTAGTATGTTTAACATGCAGCAATTTTAGTATTATGATGCCTAAACAACCTCATCCAGTGGATCCAATGATGTACAAGAGAAAAATGTACACAAAAGAAAACATCAGGTTCTAAACATATTAATTTATGGGTTTTTTTGGCATTAAAATCCTGCTTAGACCTCGAGTGCCAAATATGGATATCACTAACATGACACCAACTACAAAATGATGGCACAACCCCAGTAGCCTTCAGACAGTAAAGGCATTTCATTTAGTGCTAATAATTTTTATCTTTGTCATTTTGCTGTAGGCTGCAGCTCAGGCTGGAAGTGAACTCTACGCTGGTTGAAGCTTCCGCTAACATCTGGATTCATCCATATTAAAAAAAAAATCACAAAATCTGAAAAAAAAGAGTAAAAATGAAAGTCAAAAAGATACTTGAACATTAATTGCAGGGCCTCTATTGTAACTCTGTCATCATTTTTAAATCGACACCCGCAGCCTGTTTAAAGCTTATTTAATCATGGAGAAGTGTGGCCAGGTGGGAATTAACCCCCTTTTCTTTCACGAGGTCACCCAGCTTGGCATTTTTCCCTTTGTTTGATATGTGTGTGAGAGATGCTGTGGTCCTCGGAATAAAGGGATGTCTATTTAAAACCGATATGTTCATTCTGTGTCTTTATCACACTTACTACAGTCATGTTACTAAGGAAGAAACCAACCACTGCTTACTTAGACATTTGCATTACATCTCATTTGGTCATTTACCAGATGCTTTTTATCCACAGCAAATGGCAAGTATCCCAACTTGGTTGGGGTAAGAACACAGGGTTGGTACAGCAGCCTTGGTGCAATGAGGGTCAAGGGCCTCGCTCAAGAACCCACATTGGTAATGTCAGTGGATTTGGGATTTAAACCCACAACCAGATTAATAGCCCAACACCCTAACCACAGAGCTACTACACCTATACTCATTTATTCACTGGTCATTTATTATTAAATTATCTCATTTTATTTACATCTCATCTATAAAATTTATCCAGAGGTCATTTCCTTACTAAGCCACCATTATAAACGATGCTATATGTTATGTACATGAGGGCAAAAAGTATTTAGTCAGCCACTGATTGTGAGGTTCTCCTACTTAGAAAGATGAAAGAGGTCATAGATTTTTATTATATGCACTTCAACTATAGAGATAAAATAAGAAAAAAAATCCAGATAATCACACTGAAGGATTTTTAAATAATTTATTTGCTAATTATGGTGTAAAATAAGTATTTGGTCATCCACAAACAGGCAAGATTTCTGGCTCTCTCTGACCTCTAACTTCTGTAAGAAGCTCTTCAGTCCTCCACTTGTTCATGTATTAATGGTAACTTTGACCTCATTATCTGCATAAAAGACACCTGTCCACAGCCTCAAACAGTCAGCCTCCAAACTCAACCAAGGCCAAGACCAAAGAGCTGTCGTAGAACACCAGGAGAACACTGTAGACCTGCACCAGGCTGAGAGTAAAACTACAACAGGCAAAATTGTCTCTTTTCAGCTTTTCAGTTTCTTCTTTTAGAAAGGGCTTAAGACCAAACTAGCATTTGTTTAGTTTTCTGCTTGGTACATTCTCATTTTTAGGACTCTAAATTTATAGATTTTGGCAGGAGTGTAACGCTACCTGAGCAGTCCAGATTTAATTTTATTTTTTAAGGACATTTAGAATGTTTTCTGTGTTGAAAGTTCCAAAGTGTTACGTGTTCTTTTTTTTTATAAGTAAAGGAACCCTCTGAATAATGCCATATACTCCCTTTGTTTTAATGTTGCCAGTGAGGTTTGTGTTCTGTTTGTGTTATTTTTTGTTTACATTAAGGTTAAATATTGCCTTGCTGCTAATGTAGTAGGCACTTTCTAGTATCAATTCTCGAGTGTCAAAGTAAACTAGAGAGGTTCATTTTTCTGAAAAAAATGCTGTGCGATTGCAGTGTGGCTGTAGGAGTGCATACATAAAGCAATACAGCGAACGAGGTAAACAAAAAAAATGGCTGTGGCCACTCTCCTTCAAATCCATTTCTAATGGAGAGCTGAAAAATCTTTTTTTTATTATTATTTTTTTTAGTTCTGCTGCACCTTCCAAACAAACGAATAACTCATAAAGTTTTTAACCTACAACAAAACTGAATACATTGTGAGTGAGAGGAGACTTGGCCGCTCAGTTTGAGCTAAGATTTATACAAATATTAAACAGCTGCAAAGGTTATTACAAAAAGAACATAATCAACCCTGTGTCATAATTGTCTGTTTAAACTTCTCAAACGTCAGAAAAACCATAGACTGTGACATTGTGGGTTGTGAAACTTAAAGCATCAGGAGCATCAGGATATTTCTTTCTTTCTCAGCCATTTTCCCAGCTTTGGTGCCAAGCACTAGTTCTGGTTCTAAGAAGAAAGTGGTGACTATAGAACACTGTGAGCTCAGAGTTGGGAAACATCCAAACACCCTGCCGTTCTCTTACACACTTGTTGTCTTTATGTTAAACACAAGCGCACTGCAAACTGCTAATGGTAGCAGAGCTAAGTCCGTTTCAGTGAACCAGACCTGGAGTGTCATCACAGATATCCAAGTGTTTCCCGTATAATGAAAGAACTTAAACACTGCTTGCAGAAGAACAAAAAGCCATTCCAAATCTGACTTTCTGGATGGGTTATTAAAGAAAACGGTCTTCAAGCTAACATAGTTGTCGCTGTGATACAATTTTCAAGAAAAAGGAAACCTGCATATTTTTAATGATTATCATAGTTTACAATGTTTCTGTTAATATCAAACAACTACACACAGCTGTTTTTATGATGTCATGAGCAATAAATGTTGAAAATCACTGGTTTATTTATTAACACTGTCTATTATCCACTGTATAGAATATTTATTTAAAGCCTAGTAAGTTAATTTCAATATATAATATTTCAATTTAAAGGATCAGATTGAGTGGCATCAAATGGTAACACTTGGGTAACACTTGTTTCTCTGTTGCAGCTGAGAGAGCACTTTGAAATATTCGTTTTGATGTGGTGAAGGAGAAAACCCATCAGGATCATGTGGTTACAGCGAAACCGGTCACTCCGCAAATCAGGAGTGGGAAAAATCTTTATTAAAAATATGGACAAATCTATTGACAACAAAGATATTTTCGACACCTTCTCAGCCTTTGGAAACATCCTGTCCTGCAAGGTAGGAGTACAGAGTTAGGAGAATATCTAGAGGATACAGAATTTACATTTAGCTTTTGTCTGAGTTGAAATTATATCAAGTCATTGCAACCAGCAGTGTGATCAGTGATGGCTGGCATTTTCCTCCGTCAGGTGGTGTGTGATGAGAACGGCTCCAAAGGCTATGCATTTGTGCATTTTAAGACGCAGGATGCAGCCGATCGTGCCATTGAGAAGATGAACGGCATGCTGCTGAACGACCGCAAGGTGTAAGTGTCCAATCAGAGCACCTTATTGGACATATATACTTTGTGATGAATATGGTGATGCGTTCATCAGTCCTCTTTAGCTGGAGGCAGACTCTAACCAGAATCTTGTTATCATTTCATTTGTAGTTTTATCTCCTTTGTTGTTTTAGGTTTGTTGAAAGATTTAAGTCCAGAAAAGAGCGAGAGGCTGAGCTTGGTGCTAAAGCTAAAGAGTTCACCAACGTCTACATCAAGAACTTTGGAGAGGACATGGACGACGACCGGTTAAAGGACATCTTCAACAAATATGGTACAATAAAATATATTTAAATGGCCCATGTGAAGCTTGTGTGTTAATTCAGATTAAACAGAATGCTGCAGCAGAGATCATTTAGTAATGCTGACGGATGGTTTTCCTGCTGTAGGTAAAATCCTGAGTGTGAAGGTGATAAAAGATCCAATGGGAAAGTCACGAGGATTTGGTTTTGTAAACTATGAGAAACATGAAGATGCTAACAAGGTACAGTGAAGATCCTCCAGTCTTTAAATTAAACACATTTATTAAACTGTTGTTTTTATTTAAATAATGCATTCAGTCAGCTGTGCAGTGATGAAATGTGCAAACCACACAATGAACACAATTTAGGAGAAATCAAAGCAGACATCATTTTTAAAAATCTAAAAATGAGTTGATAGGATGGATGAGTGGTTGGATAGGTTAGCAGCTGCTCTCTCTCTCTCAGGCAGTAGAGGAGATGAACAGGACGGAGCTGAACGGTCAGACCGTGTTCGTGGGACGCGCTCAAAAGAAGATAGAGAGGCAAGCGGAAATGAATAGGAAGTTTGAGCAGCTGAAACAGGAGAGGATCAGCAGATACCAGGTTTGGCTCATCGCCATGACAACAAAACCTCCGGACCAGCTTTCAGACATGCTGAGTTTAAACTGTTTGTTTGCAGGGTGTCAACTTGTACATTAAAAATCTGGACGACACCATCGACGATGAGAAACTGCGTAAAGAATTCTCACTGTTTGGCTCCATCACCAGTGCCAAGGTCAGTGCCACCTAATTACCCACCTCCACCTGGTAGAGTGTTCTCTGTTCAAACCCACCATATCTGATTGGGCAGGTGATGCTGAAGGAGGGACGTTCCAAAGGTTTTGGCTTCGTGTGCTTCTCCTCTCCAGAAGAAGCCACCAAGGCTGTGACGGAGATGAACGGGCGCACTGTGGGCTCCAAGCCACTGTATGTGGCGCTGGCGCATTGCAAAGCAAAGCGCAAGGCTCACCCCGCCAACGCCATTATCAATAAGGTCCAACCAGCCAGCAGTTACTTCATGCCTGCCGTACCACAGGTGAGAAATGAGTTATGAGACTTTAGCCTCAGCCAACTTTTTCATCATCACTGACCGTCATGTCATTGTTCCAGGCCCAGAACCGGACCTCTTACTACGCACCCAACCAGCTCGCCCAGATGAGGCCTAATCCACGCTGGCAGCAGCAGGGAGTCAGAGGTCAGGGCTTCCATGCAATTTCCAACTCTCTGCGCCAGCCAGGCCCACGTGGCAACATCTGTTATATCACTCCGAATGCCAATGCCCGCATGCCAACAGGTGCCCAGAGAAGGGGTGAGGAAACCCCACTGACTAAGTGATTTGGCTGAAAATTTAAATAGCTTTATAACTCCAAATATTATGTAAACATCTGTGTGTGCAGATTTGATGAAATATTTATTTTTACTCTTTAGGCGGTGCTGGCCAGCCTATTGGTCCCCATCCAGCACTTAGCATGAGCACACCACTAGCTATGCCACCCTACAAATATGCCGCTGCAGTGCACAACACCCAACCTCAAGTGGTACAATCATCACACTACAGCAGGTACAGCCATTAAGGGGTATTAAACTTAACATTTCTTTGAAATCTAGAATGCTGGGATCAGAAGCTGAATCTGAGGGACATGTGCCAATATATGAAAAACAATAGCACAAAATGTATGCTTCTCACATTGGTCCTTTCTGACTGGTAATTTCCACAACCTTCTGACTCATAGACCAACACCCTAATCACTGAGCTACCACACACTGATCGTTGTTAGATGAGAGTCCCAAACTCCCTTTTAATATTAAGATGTCGTCCTGCAGAAAAAAACAAAAAGAATGCATTTCACTTTTTTTCGAAAAACTTTATATCATGTAGACGTCTATAGAACACTAATGTGGAGATGCAAATGAATGTTATGTCATATGTTTTCATTTTGTTTTATGTCATATGCTTTCATTTTGTTTCATTTCATTTTGTTTTGCAGCTTATTTTTAGTTTCACATTAATGCAACATTACTGTATGGGCATACCGGGTCTTAAATAAATGACATGCAAGTCAACCTTACTTGGTGCTCTTTCATCAGTAAAGTTTCCTAGTGCTATTGCATTCAAGATTTTAGAAAGTTTTAAGCTATCTTATGATATATGCTTCAGGGTGCAAGAATAATGAAAAAACAACCAAAAAAAAAATCTTCACAGTGGGTTCTATGCAGCAGATACCCTTGAGAAGGAGTGTCAAGTTTCTGTTCCAGTTGTGCTGATCACTGATCTTTAATACGATACAAGATGAATACTACCATACAAGAGGTACAGCCACAGATCAGCCAGCAATGAGATATTTGTTACAAAGTCAGCAGACGTTTAGAAGAAAAAAATACTGAACTATATGTTGAATCTCCTGGTAAAACAGCTTCTGTTCCTATAGTAATGGACAATAAATGTCTGCTTCAGCACTTTAGTTCTGCTGCCTTCAAAAGTGCCACTATCAACATACAGAATGATGGCATTAATGTGACACCCCCCCCCCTCCTTGCCTGTGTGGGTTTCCTTTGGGTTCCAAGGTTTATTTCCACAGTCCAAAAGCAAGGGTGAAACATGAATGGGCTGTGTGTTTGTGTTTGTGTTTCTAGTGATGGATTGGCACCCAGCACCGGCAACGTTTTCCCCTGGATGGGCATGGGGAACCCCTCCTGTAACCCTAGTATAGGATTAAACGGAAGCTGAGAGCTGGCTCTTTTAAAGATAATGATTATCATTTGTCTTTAGTAAGCCGGTCATCATGAGTTTCTAATCTATTGTTTATTAATTTGACAGATGCGGCACGGTGGCTTAGTGTTTGGCATGTTCGCCTCTTAGCGCTAGGGATTCCCGGTTTGATTCCCCATCTGGGTAGAGTTTGCATGATCTCCCCATGTCTGTGTGGGTTTCCTCCGGGTTCTCTGGTTTCCTCCCACAGTCCAAAAACATGGATCAAGCCAATTGAGTTCTCCAAATTGCCCCATATAGAGTGTGTCTGTGTGAGTGAGTGTGTGCCCAGCGATAGATTGGCACCCTGTCCTGGGTGTATCTGCCCAGCGCCCGAAACATTCTCCCCTGGATGGGCATGGGGAACCCCACCGCAACCCTAATAGAGGATAAGCGGGAGATAATGAATGAATGAATGAATTTGACAGATTCCACTTACAAGTGAGACAACACAAGTTAGTGTGTTAGAAAAACTGCAGTTTGATAAGTTTTAATCATTTACTGATCTGCTGTTAGTGCCTGGCTGTTTTCGTCCCACTCTGATTTCATCTTTCTGCTCTAAACCTCTGATAGAAGAGTTTACTGTCAGACTGCAATGCGTCGCTGAAACCACGTCCCCGCTGTAGGTGGCAACAGTAGAAAGCTACAGCTACACGAACACAGCTTTCCCACCCGTTTTATCGCCTCACAACATCGGATTATCTGATTCGCTGGAAGTTTCTAAGCACAACGCCGATTGGATACAACACATAATACAAACGATTACATACGATGTAAATGCTAGGTCACATTTAAAACTAGAAAACAATTATCACTCGCATCGACTTTTGATTAATAACTAGTTGTTTATTCATATTTCATTTGCGTTTGGTTATGGAAACGTAGCCAATCCTGTTTAATAGAGTCACCGAATTAACCAATCGCTGTGCACGGGGCGGGGTTTTTAGAATACGGGTGGAAAATGCGCAAAGTCGATGAAGAAGAACCAAGATGGCCGGTGCGGTAAAGCGTGTGCTGTATGTTGGTGAGTAATACACAAATATTTATCTACTTCTGGTTATTAAACTTATTTTTCTCTCAGTGTGTTGTGTATCGTTACATAGTTATGTAAAACGAACCGGTTGAGTACAATTTCTTACAGTCATTTACTTAATACATCGGAAACACATAACGTCGCCTGAATGTTTATCTGTGGCGTTAAACTTAAATAAAAACAAAACAAAACAAAAACAAACTCATTTGCACCAAATTGGGCCAAAACTCAAAGCCGCGGCCCGAAAAGAATCATCATTTATTGAACACATTAAAAGTAAATGTTTTCTGAACATGAATAGTATTACAAACAGACAGGAATATTATTCCACATTAAATCAACTTAAACTGGCTTAGTGGTTTAGCACGTTCTCCTCTCAGCATTAGGGATTCCCGGTTCGAATCCCCATCTGGGTGGAGTTTCCATGTTCTCTCCGTGTCTGCGTGGGTTTCCTCCGTGTTTTTCGGTTTCCTCCCAGAGTCCAAAAACATGGATCAAGCCAATTGAGTTCTCCAAATTTCCCCATATAGAGTGTGTATGTATGTATGTATGTGAGTGTGAGTGAGTGAGTGTAAGTGAGTTTGTGCCCAGCGATAGATTGGCACCCTTTCCAGGGTGTATCTGCCCAGCGCCGAAACGTTCTCCCATGGGGAACCCCCCCCCCCCTTGTTGCGACTTTAAAATAGGATAAAGCAGAAGATAATGAATGAATCAACTTAAACTATATATTACTGGTCAAAATTATAAAAGATGAAAATGAAATAACAATGATGCTTTTCCCCAAAAGTGAAAATTATATCAACAAAAATCAAATTCAAAAACATCGGAACATTCAGTTTTCTTTAATCTTTAAAAGTAATTTAAAAAAATGAACTTTAAATATTTCAGCTCTCCATAAAAATATTCCTGTCAATCATACATTTAATCATACAAATTTAAAATATGCGCAAAAAAAAGGTCCAATAAAACATTTCACAGCCATAAATAACAATAATAGATGGATGCAAAATGAGCTCGCGGGCTTAATATGGCCTGCAGGCCTTAAGTTTGACACCTGTGTGTTAAACAGTTGAAACAGTTTCTATTTATTGACTTGTTTTTTATTATAGAAGTCCAACTTTATCATAACCCCCCCCCCCCCCACACACACACTTTTTTTCCCCTTTTATCAGTTTCATTCTTTGCCGGATCCCATAACTCTGTACTGTAATCAGAGGTTCGAGTCAGATTCTCCTGAGGACCAGCTCAATCTCCTGAGGATCAGCTCTGCATTTAATAAATCATGTACATGACTACAGATCTACAGTTTTTTTTTTTTTTTAAAGGAAGTTGAGTAAAGTTTCCTGCTGCAGATTGTGATTCGACTTTGTGTTTTGTAGGTGGTCTGGCAGAGGAGGTAGATGAAAAAGTATTGCATGCTGCATTCATTCCTTTTGGAGACATCACAGATATTCAGATTCCTCTGGATTATGAAACTGGTATTGTATTATATTTCTAGATAATAACTGCTGCCTCTCGGTTGCTTTAATAATTACTTTAAGAGGTTTCCAAGCTGTGTTTTCTGTCTGTCACATTCACTGGGCCTGTATTTTCTATTAATGGAATGGAATCATTCATTTCCATACCAGTTTGTTATTTTTAATTAACCATTTAATGTATTTGTTTCTGCAGAGAAGCACAGAGGTTTTGCTTTTATTGAGTTTGAACTGGCTGAGGTGAGTATTTTTCCTCACAACTGATAGCAGATTTGTAAATCCTTCAGCTTTTATAAATTACAATGGTTAATAATGTTTCTGTCATCAGGATGCTGCAGCAGCCATTGATAACATGGTGAGTTTATTATTAAGTCTTTGTTTGAGTGAAATTAAGTTTAAAATACTTGAATACACAGACTTTCTGCTTTTGACTACTATTTTACCTGCAGAACGAGTCAGAACTTTTTGGCCGGACCATCAGAGTGAACATTGCCAAACCCATGAGGATAAAAGAGGGCTCGTCTCGTCCTGGTCAGTACTCTTTCTACCTCATAGGGATCCTTTCCTTAACCAACTACTTCACAAGATCTAATAGATTTTGTAGCCGTTTTGATTGCTTTTGGTCAAAAGGTTAAAAACATTTGCCATGTTCTCCCACACTATGGTATTCTGTATTGCTTTAGATGAATTGCCTAAATAATATATTACCATAAACTCTATAGTTATCTGTTCTCTTGTAAAGCACCATCTAATTAATTGCTGTGTGTTTTACCCCTCAGTGTGGTCTGAAGATGATTGGCTGAAGAAGTTCTCAGGGAAGACAATCGAAGAGGCTGAGGAGGCAGAGTCTGCAGGAGATGCGTCCAAAACGACCACGCAGGAGGTTTAAGAAGTGTTTTATACTTCACTGAATCTATTTGCTTTTTATTAAAAATCACTAACTCCATCATTAACTCGACCCCGCTGTGTATGCGTGATCATGTACAGGGTGAGCCACCAGCTAAGAAGGGCAGAGTCAATCCTCAGGTGTATATGGACATCAAGATTGGGAACAAACCTGCTGGAAGGCTGCGCATGATGCTCAGAGCGGATGTGGTGCCCATGACCGCGGGTAAGAGGGTCCTGCAGAAGCCAGATCTGGCCCAGAACCTTAAGCTTATTACTTGATTTTATTTATTGCTTTGTGATTCCAGGACTTTGTAGGTTCTAATGAATTTTATATATATATATATATATATATATATATATATATATATATATATATATATATATATATATATATATATATATATATATGTATATATATGTATATATATGTATATATATGTATATGTATATATATATATGTATATATATGTATATATATGTATATATATGTATATATATGTATATGTATATATATATATGTATATATATGTATATATATGTATATATATATGTATATATATATGTATATATATTTATGTATATATATATATATATATATATGTGTATATATATATATATATATATATATATATATATATATATATATATATATATATATATATATAATGTAAAAATCTAAATAAATACATTTGTTTTCATGGCAGAGAACTTCCGTTGCCTTTGCACCCATGAGAAAGGCTTCGGTTTTAAAGGCAGCAGTTTCCACCGGGTCATCCCTCAGTTCATGTGCCAGGGGGGAGACTTTACCAACCACAACGGCACCGGTGGGAAATCCATCTATGGCAAGAAATTTGATGATGAGAACTTTGTGCTGAAACACACAGGACCTGGTGAGGATCAAATCAGTGTTTGTTCATTTAATATTTGTGTAAAAACACTGCGCTCTTTCACATCAAAATGGGCATGGCTTTAATTCCTGGGCAAAGCAGATAGGAGTTTTTAAGTTCTCACCATGTCTGCATGGCTTGATTTCTGCGCACACTTAAAAACACACCAGAAATTAATTTAAAGAACTGTGTGAGTGTGTGTGTGCCTTGTGAGGGACAGGCAGAATAAATGGGGTTCAGATCAACACAAAAAGAGAGTGAAAGGAATTAATGCGGCTTTTGTAAAGATGTTCTACTTGCAGACTGCAGTACCACAACATGTACAAACCTGGAAAACTGTACTTACTAAAGTGGCCGGAGTTCTTTAAGGCCGTGTGTTCTGTGACTATTAATTCAAAGAAACATTAAGGACCAGATACATCAAGGATTCTTTAGCAATGAAACATGATGCCACTGAGGGTACCGTGTCTGCCAGCGTGTGCCAGTCTGTGTGACGTGTCTCTATGATTGTAGGTCAGCTGTCGATGGCGAACTCGGGTCAGAACAGCAACGGCTCTCAGTTTTTCATCACCTGTGATAAAACCGACTGGCTGGACGGTAAGCACGTGGTGTTCGGCGAGCTGCTGGAGGGCATGGACGTGGTGCGCGCCATGGAGGTCAGTGTAGCATGTTTATAAAGCGGTTGAGCTAATGAGTTACAATGTTCTGTTCTCTGTAAGAAGTGTGTGGAGTGTAAATATGTGGGATTTTTAACACTATACATCTCAGAATTAACTCATATTTTACACATCTTAAAGTTTTTGTATTTTTTTATTGGACCATGAAACAAATCATCAGGTCTTTCATGAGTCCTTATTGGAAAAATAGGTTAAAACTCAATACCATTTCCACAACCAATTGACATGGTGTTTCAAAGTACGGGGTATTTGTAGTATTTATACCCAAAGGAACACAAAACACAAATTTATATTGATTATCAAAGAGATAATTGAGAGATAATAATAATGAAATTGCTGTGGTAAGTGTGCAGAGTACATACCTCTCTGCCTCACCCAGATCTCATTGGCTTAACATTAACCTCATGTTGCCCTCGAAGTTTACTCCAGTGTGATTGGTTCCTTAAGCATGTGTACAAATTCATTAAAATGTGAAGTGTAATTAATGTAAAAGTAAATTATGTTCCGTGTTTGTAGGTGGAACCTGGGAACAAAAAATACTTTTTGTAATGTTTTTTTTTTTTTTTTTTAGGCTCAGGGAACCAAAGAAGGCAAACCCAAACAGAAAATAATCATCTCTGACTGTGGGGAGTATGTCTGAGAACTGAGGAAATGAAGGTCTGATCATTACTTCATTGTGATGTGATGGTGTTAGCTGGGTTTAGGAAACAATGAGTCTTCTTTAAATCTCTGCTGTTACTTTAGTAAAAAAACAGACCAGAACGGTGTGTTACTGTGATCAGGTTCATCATTGATCAGACATCTGAAGCTGAGTGAGGGTTCATGATTTGTACAGAGACCAGAACGGATACTTAAATTCATGGTTTTGTTTAAGTAACTTGTAAATATTTAATAAATGTTTTATAATTAATAATGTGTACTCCTTTAGTACTTAATACATGGTCACCAACTCAGTCAAGTACCTTAATGGTTAATTAAAACAAGTATAATTTAGTATGGGGGGCGGCACGGTGGCTTAGTGGTTAGCAGTTCGCCTCTCAGCACTAGGTATTCCCAGTTCGAATCCCAATCTGGGTGGAGTTTCCATGTTCTCCCCGTGTCCATCCGGGTGTCCATCCGGGTTCTCTGGTTTCCTCCCACAGTCCAAAAACATGGATCAAGTCAATTGAGTTCTCCAAATTGCCCCAACTAGAGTGTGTCTGTGTGAGTGAGTGAGTGTGTGCCCAGCGATGGATTGGCCCCCTGTCCTGGGTCTATCTGCCCAGCGCCCGAAACTTTCTCCCCTGGATGGGCATGGGGAACCCCACTGCGACCCTAATAGAGGATAAAGCGGGAGACAATGGCTGAATGATTTAGTATGAGATTTTGGACATAGCCAAGTGTTGATTAATAATTGACTCTCTTAAGTATCATTCAGAGTTCAGAGATTAAACTTTATGACTCTGTTAGTTTTAAGTTTTTTTTTTGTATTTAGTTTATTCAAATTTATAACATTTTAAATTGTCTCTTGACTTGAGTCCAAAATCTCTTGTAATAATACTCGGTGTCCAGTAGGTGGAGTGCGGAACTAAACATTGTATAATAATCTTGACACGACTATTGTGGACAAAACATATTAATAAGAATCAAGCATAAAATACCTTAAAAATGTAGACTTCAGAATCATCTGGTGTATTCAGGATCTGTTTTTTGTTCCTGGATTAATACTATCCCAGGTGAACAGAGTGAGATGTTAAATACCTCATTATGTAAAATGAATAACATAATTCCATGTATGTAGAACAAGCAGAACTGCACAGACACTTTATTAATAATAATAATAATAATAATAATAATAATCACAATCTGTACTGCAATCATGAACACAGTGAATCCTAAGGCTCGATCACATGGTACTGGTTACAACATGTTGAAAATAATGCGGTATTTTGGACCAATGCAACATTAAATTCAGAATTTCTGTTTCTGTAATTCATTCCATAAATAGATGCAGACTTCTGGTTCCAGTACTTAGATCATTAAAAAAAAAAATGACACCCAGCAGCGGATTGGGATCCAGATCAATTCGTTTCAACTCGCAGGATAAAAGCAGCAGCAGCAGCAGCACATTATGACCTGATTATAACCAACGTCTTATTGCAAACTGGAAATTATGGAGCCATTTCAATGTGCAAAGTGCAGTTCTGTTGCTTACAGTGACGGAGGATTCACTGTATGGGCTAGAAGGGCACAAGTGTAATGACCAGTACGTACTTAAATTTATATTTTATAAAAATAGCGGGTTGCAGAAACAAAAGCGGCAAAGTGGAGCATTTCATTAGTGTGCTTTCTATATTCCGTTAGGACACAAAGCTCCAGAAGTACGTGAACACCATGTGTGATTTTAAAGCGGTTTATACATCTATTGAGGGATAATAACACTATATATAATATTAGATGCGTTTGACATTTAGGGGAAGGCCCTTTTCTAATCCATCATGTCTGTCCCTGTGCACAAAAGTGTAAGCTGTCTGAACAATCAGAGAAATTTTTTATTTGTGAGTTGGAAATGTAGCTTTTTGAACAGCGCACATGTCTTTTTATTTATACATACGTTTAATGAAGGGAAGATTAAGTTTTTATAAGCACCTTCTTTTGATGATGCAGAGGATCTTACTGAACCTGTGCTGGGATGAGCATTAACTGCTGTATTAATGTCCACTACTCAGACACCAGGATCACATGGTTATACTCACTTGGGTGGTGTCAGGATTCATAATCCAATAAAAAGCCAATCACAGAGCTTGTTTGTCGAGACTGAGGAGCTAAAAAGCCAAATTAATGTGATAAAATGAGCAGATGTGCCGTCAGGAAGGACGTGGACCTGGGTTAGTATGGCATCCTCTAATCAGAATCCCTGCTGAGGTTTGAGCTGTATTTACCTGAACTATCACAAAAAAGCCTTGTTTTTAGATGGACCTTTCAATCAGCCCTAATCTGCTCTTCTGGCTCATTCCCATTGGAAACACCAGTTTACCCTGGAAGTCCTTCCTGACACAACCCTCCCATTTACCCGACTTGGGCCGTAACTACCAGTGCACTGATGAGTATAGCCTCGATAATTTTATTTTTAGTGTCTTCAGTTTTTAGTGTCTACCCATCATCCCATCTTTAGATGAGAAAACCACACAAACGGGGGACATGTAGGGGACATGACTAACTTTTGGACAATAGTGACATCATTCAGCTCTGAAATCTTGATGCCGTTGGGACGTTGTGTGCAAGAGAGCAATGATCATGACAAACCAATACACGGGTTCTTTTCAAATTTGATTTTTACAATCAGCTTTTACGATTTTCTTCTTTTTAAAAAGCCATGTTGTGGTTTTGAGCAGAAGCAGAGTTTGAGAAGCTGTGCGTCAGAGATTTTAGAGTCACTTTAAAGAAGGCAGCTTGTGTGAATTGTACTGCGAAGCGGGAGAGCAGTGCCGCAGCCAAATTACTTAGAAAGGTTAATTAAGAGAAACTTGTTGCAAGTGCCAAGCGTTAAATAACAAACGTTCTAATTTAAATATGTAATATTTAACTCTAAAATTTGTTTCACTCAAAAAAATGGGATCTGAATCGTCCTGATCCTGCGAAGTGCCCTGACATGACATGAACAACCGGAACTCTGCGTTTGAACTTTGTGAGATTACACATCCACGGTAATATTTCAGTTCCAGTTGTTCAGCGCTCTCAAGCCCTTGTCATGATGTGATTAGATCTATGGGATGTTTGCTCAATCGTGTGTGCATACATTCAGATTTCCCTCCAAAAGTCAAGTGCTTTGTGCTGTTGGTGCAGCCTACAGGTCATCCGGGGTGGATGCTGAGGCGGCAGCGTTGTTAGCTTAGCAGTGATCATTCCTCGTTCGATGGCATTGATTCAGGTGTAGAACAAGGCATGTGCTTGCAGATCCAGGTTCTTTAAACTCTTTAGTTTCTGTGCTATAGTTCGTTAATTTCATTCCATTGTTGCTGAAGGTTGAGGACTCTTGCACGGTTTATTAGGAAACACCTGAATCCGATATGTATCTCTGCTGTTGTAGCCAATTTGCCTAAAAGTTTTACATTCTGATAGTAGTCTGGTCATTCTTGTTTAATCTCTTTTATCAACACGGTATGACCACTTTCCAAACTCCTAATCAGTTATATGAATGCATTTTTCCTGGATGAGGGCGGCACCTCTTATAGCATTTAGCATCTGCATGGGTTTCCTCTGGGTTCTCTGGTTTCACGCAATTTAATCATGGGAGGAAACTCGCGCAGGCATGGGGTGGGGGGACGCACCTCGGAATTGACCCCAGGACCTTTTTGTGGTGAGACAGAAACAGTAACCACAGCAGCATTGTGCAGCCCCGATTGGCTGATGTGCTAACTGATTGTATTGGCAAGTGTGCAGGTGTTTCTAATAAAGGTGCAGTTGTGCTGTTGGTGGCCGGTATTACGAGCAAGTCATTATGTTCACATTGCGAGACAAAGTGCTTGAATTCAATCATCCTTTCAAATCTGACTTCATCTCAAAATTAAAATGCAATACAGATGCTGCATGATGACGTCTGTAGTCCATCTGTTTCTCTATGGAGCTCAGTCCCATTTAATCTGTTGTCTAATGACCAGGATCTCCACAAGTCCACTACAGAGCAGGTATGTCTTGGGTGATGGATTATTCTCAACACTGTAGTTAGTGGTTGAAGTGGTGGTGTGCTGGTCCAGAGCTGCCAATGTTTAGAACATAGTGTCACTGCTGGTGAGCACTAAAGATGAATTAAAGGATGAGTAACACAAACTGCTACTGTTCTTGATTTTACTTCTGCAAGGTGGAGCAACATAGTGGACATGGTTTAAAAACTCCAGCAGCATGGCTCTGTCTGATCCACTCGCATCAGTGCAACACACAAACACAGGCGCACCACCACCACCAGCACCACCATCGGGTCAGTGTCACTGCAGCTCTGAGAATCATCCAACCTGCCCTGCGGTGGTTCTAAAGGAGACGAACAAATTATGTGGACAAAGCCGATGGACTTCAGTCTGTAATTGTAGAACCAGATGAACATCTATATAGTAAGTGTCTGTACTTTTATCCAGAATTAAAACATGTTTTTGTTCAGATTTGTTCCACGTTTTTTCTGCAATGTGAACATAAACAGATTCTTCTTGCTGCATCCCTTTCATTCCTCCATTTACCAAAGTGCACAAAACAAATGCATTCAGGTTTTATATATATATATATATATATATATATATATATATACACATATACACTGTGTGTAATGCAATTTAACAACAAAAGACCTGTCCTGTTAAGGCATCCCATGGACATGTCCCCCTCCCCCTCCATGCAGTTTGAAGCATTTCTGTATTGCGAGAAGGACAGTTTCCTTAATTAAACCTCTGCTCATGCACCCTCAGGTTTCCAGTTATCCTTGATATAAGGGTACTTTGTCCTGATGGAACCTTCTGGTCCCTCAGACGTTCCGGTCGCCCCTGTCTGGTAAGGTCAGAACAAACGGAAACAGGACTCCTTTAGCCTCCATGGGAGCTTTTAGAGCTTCCTCTGTGAATTGTGCGCCATCGTCCTCGATAATGAACCGCAGAGTCTGGGTCTTGTTGACGCAGTAGATGCAGTTACCAATGACGGCACATCTGAAAGGCAAAGGGCTCCCTTGCTGATGCGCGGCGCAGTCGTGCCACATCTTGACTATGGTGTTGTACTTAAACACGTTGATGCCTTGCTCTCGGTTTACGTCAAACCTGTAGATGAAGCTCTTCAGCGCCACCATGTCGGTGGATTTCTTGCGGCTGTTGTTGTATGGACATTCCTGCCACTCGTCCCTCTTGGGGTCGTACTTCAAAAGTCGGTAGAACAGAGTTCCTCCAGATACATACAGCTCTCCGTTGCAAGTGGTGGCTTCGTGGGCGACAGCAAAAGCTCCTTTGGGTAACGGTGCGACAGAGGTCCAACGATCCATGCGAGGATCGTACTTCTCCACGGTGAAGAGACATTCGCCACCAATAGCATATAAGAACCCATCCATAGAGACCAGTTTGAGTTGGGACCTGGCTTGGTTCATGGGTCGTATCTCGCTCCAGCAGTCTGTGACGGGATTGTAGCAGGAAACCTTGTCCGATGCTTTTCCCTTCTCCCCGTAGCCGCGGATGCCACCTGCCACGAAGAGGTAGTTGTACATGCAACAGATTCCACATCCTTTGGTGTTGACGTCCTCGGGCATGATGGTTAAAGTATGCCAATCCGTAGTACTCTCGTTGTAGTAATAGATCATGTGGCTGTCCTCGAACGAACATGCCGACAGGGGGCTCTGGGGTCGGCTGTTCCCTCTACTTGGGGGCCTGCTGCCCACACGCTCGAAAACATCGTTGATCTCTGCACTCATTAAACACTTGCGCCCCTCCATGCGGTTCCTCAGGACGAGGTCCCGTTCGGAACCCGTGAGCCGGCCATAAACCGCAGGATCCCGCAGGACCTGCAAAAAGTTGTCGCTCATAAACCGATATGCTGCCACCTTCAGCTCACTAAGGCGCTGCTTTTTAGCGATGGCTAAAATCTGGTAACAGTTCTGAGTCGTGAGTTGGGCGGACATGGCATCGATGGCGGCTTCCACTGCACAGGGGATTTGTAGGATTTTCGCTCCAGTGACGACGTCCACAACATTATCCTTGTTCACGTTCATTTTGGACGTGTAAACGTAATCGATTAACAGAGACAGGGTTTTGTAGCTGACTCCTTTGACTTTCAGGATGTCCCGAGAAAGCCTGGCTTTAAAATAGTCACTTTTTTCAGCTAACACTGATTTATGTGCTTGGATTTTCTGTCCACCAACTTCAATGATTAAATCAGGGTTCTTTCTGAGCAGGACGGTACTCTGCACATCGGCTCCGCTGCCCTTTATATCTTGTGCCGATTGCCCATATGTGCTCTTGTACTGACTAACACCAGCCTCTTGTACTTGACCTATTAAATTTCCTATTGCTTGCTCCAGTGTCCTGGTGTCCTTAGAGTCTGAAAAGGAATCCTGTGAAATGGAGGACATGTTACTGATGACACTTGGACTTCTCATCACTTCTGCTTCATTTGAACATTTGCCCTCTCTTGCCTCGATGCCCACGCTTGGTAAGGGACCTTTACAATGGGCCTTTGCTCCATTCACCTCCTGCTTCATCCCATTCGTACTCAAGGACTGACCCTGCTTCTTAACGCAGTGATTTATTGGCTGAATCTGATCCTGATAGCCACTGTCACAAGAGCTACCATCCTGTAAACTGTCACTCCCGCCTACACAGCGCTGTCCCGCGCTTCCGGTTTCATCGGATTCCAGAGTATTCCATGGTTTTGGTGACATTTCCAGCTCTGGAATTTCAGTTTTCTCCAAATTAGGAAAAACATCCTCTTCCTCTCCTTTGGTAACGATGGATGGTTCAGAGTCATCATGATCAGCAGCGTGGAATATGACATCTGCCTTTATGGTAAACATGCTTCTCTCCTGCAGGCCGTTGTTCATCATTTTTAATAAAACTAACACTGAGTGTTGAAATGATGCAGTTGCATTATGGTATCCACTCACTGACGTCCTTTAATTGCTTGAATCGAACTGTACGTCTTTCCCAGACAGCATTGCTTCACAGATTCTAATTGGACTCCCACAGAATATGCTTCCTTTCATTTTAGAAACCCTTATTAAACAGATTCTTTCCAGGCTTGTCAATTGCAAGTGGCAGTAATTCCTTTAAGGTCATTCATGTCTTTCCATCCACTCACTGGACCTATAATGAAACAGAAAACTGTTATTCACAGCATGCAGCCTTTTCCTTTTCACTTTATCTGTGATCTACATCACATGCACATTATTTATACAGGTATGTTAAACCTGCTGCTGGATTCTAACATTTATCCATTGCATTTTATTTAAGGTCTTTCTAAATTTTTAAAAATGAGAATCAATAAATCCTGAGATCTTGTGAGGCACAGAA
The DNA here is from genome assembly GCA_019802435.1 of Corydoras maculifer. Lineage (NCBI taxonomy): Eukaryota > Metazoa > Chordata > Actinopteri > Siluriformes > Callichthyidae > Corydoras > Corydoras maculifer. The sequence continues at coordinate 2,583,902 of JAFMOD010000191.1, read as the reverse complement.
TGAAAATATACACTTAAAATATCACAGACATTTCAGGACAGTTGTAGGCTTGTGATTAAGGTAGGTTCCCTGGGCAATTGATGGACTCTCCTCCCTTGCTCCCCTCTGTGTACAAGTATAAAAGATCAAATAAATCACTTTAAAAATATATTTCTTTAACACAGATTGTGATTTTTAGGGAACAGATGAACAATTCATACACACACATATATAGACATAACAATGACTCCATGATGACACATGATCGATTTCCATGCTGTTTCTGGGATGTTCTCTGCTGTAGCCTCTGTAAGCATCTCTTTTGGCAGCAGTGCTGTTTCTTTCTTTTGGCTGCACATCTGAATCAGCAAAATTCCCCCAGTGAAAGTACCGTGCAGACCACAAACAGACACCGGTTAACTATTACTTAACACTAATTAAAAAGTATTATATTCCTTTTAATAACTGCTTAGACCAGCTGTAGATTAAATGTATTATTCCCATGATTATTAACAAACTAAAATATTACAATAGAGTTTGACTGTAATCCTCCAGATAAATACAACTGTGTTACACAACAAGGCACCGTAATGTACAGTTTAAAGCTCTAAAGCCTTTGTAATTACAATATGACAGCGCTGTGATTTGATTAAATGGGGGCCGTAATCCCTGTGCAGCCAATAAGATTAGAATGAATTTTCAGAGACATGAAGAATCAATCTGAGTCCGTTCATCGTTACAAACAAATTTTTTTGAAAATCCAATTCTTGGATTTACAAATACTCATCTGAAAAAACGAGCAATCTAACCCCATGTTCTAATAGAAAGACCTGTATACACTAATAATACACATTGTTTTGTTTCTTTAAGAGTTACTGTCAGTATTATTACCTTTACCTACCGTATAGATGCAATTTGTAGTACTACAACTACAGACTAATTTATTTGTTAATCACATTTCATCTTTACTCTGTCGGTCAGGCCCACCATAGGTTATGGTGGTGTGCTGAGTGGTCCAGGGATGCTGTATCATGTGTTCTGACCCAGACATGCAGGTTGAGAGTCTTAAAAGCTTCTGCTAAATGACGTAATGTAATGCTTTTAGACACATCTACCTCTGTCAAGCTATTCTGCTGTTGCACAGTTTGTATCTCTCATCCTTAATTCTTTGCCTTCAGGACTCATGGTGGCTGACGGGGTCACTGCTGGGTCTGATCATCATGCACCAGCGGAACACATCACCAAGTAGGTGTCACTGATCCACCACCCAAATAGTTCTAACCAAAATAAAAGGCCAAACAGAACTACAAAGTGCATCTGTATAGTAAAAAAGATAAATAGAATAGATAAATCAAAAAATAAGTTCTGAAAGCTAGATGTCGACCTAATAAAGTGGCCGGTGAGTGCAGGTTACAGCTAACAGGAACGAATGACGACATATTAATGTGAATGTATATATTTTTTAAAAACGTGTCAAACTTTTGTTCAAAGGGAATAATTTAGTGATGACGGAGTTAAAGCCACGCTGCATTATTAACGGCAGACCTCGTCTGAGCATGCGCAGTAGGCATCACCACACTGTCAGCCAGAAGACAGAAAGAGAAATCAAAAGAATAAAAAAAATGAAGATCATGAACTATAAAAACATAATGCGAACTATAAAACTCCTACAAAAAAACGCACAATACACGATTAAGCGTCGATATTAAATAAATGCAAGTTACATTTCCGAGATTAAAGGTTTAATCCCGTACAGTATTGTAAATAATAATCATTGTTTTGAATAAATACATATTGTTCGGGGTTTTTGGCTCATGAAACTGAGCAAGTGAGCGATACTTACTTTAAAACCGCAAATTACTGAAATAATCCATTGTTTGTTGTTTAAAATGTATAAAATGCAGACGGTTCCAGGCAAAACGGCTGCTTTGCGTCGAATCGCCTTCAGAAAAAGGCGGAATGTTGTTTCATTGTGGAAATGAAATCCTTTGAAGGCGGTTGATTCCGGCAGGTCGCTGGTTTTTCTGAAAGCAGCCGCCGCTCGCGCGCCTCCCGCTGCTCGCGCGCCTCCGTTCCGTTTCCATCTGCGTTAGTGCCGCTGGGAAGCGAACCCCGCAGCGCGCGCGGAGCTGCTCATTCCCTAAAACGTGATGGCGCTTCGCTGCTTTAAACTCCAGCAGCGTGTTCTCCACCTTCCTGCCCCGTCTGCTGGCTTTCAGATCCGAGCTGCAGACTGAGCGGGATTAAACCGCACCCCCTTCATTTTAACCCTACAAATAATCCAGCTCACTGTGTGTGTGTGTGTGTGTGTGTGTGTCGTGTCATGTCATGTGGAAGGCCATAATGGACGAAAACTGCGTATTAAATATTATGGACGACAAATATCCATCCATCCATCCATCCATCCATTATCTTCCGGGGGGGGTTCCCCATGCCCATCCAGAGGAGAACGTTTCGGGCGCTGGGCAGATACACCCAGGACAGGGCGCCAATCTATCGCTGGGCACACTCACACAGACACACTCTACTATATGGGGCAATTTGGAGAACTCAATTGACTTGATCCATGTTTTTGGACTGTGGGAGGAAACCGGAGAACCCGGTGGAAACCCACGCGGACACGGGGAGAACATGGAAACTCTACCCTCGAACTGGGAATCCCTAGCGATGAGAGGCGAATGTGCTAACCACTAAACCACCGTGCCGCCGGACGATAAATATGTTCAAAAATAAAACGTATTGCATGTTTTTGTATGTATATTCATATACTCAACACTAAAATAATGAAATATATTTCATTATATTTAAATATTATTTAAAAAAAATACACAAACTACTATACATTTACATTTGGTCATTTAGCAGACGCTTTTATCCGAAGCGAGTACAAGGTGAGCACAGGGTTAATAACAGCATCCCTGGTGCAATGAGAGTTAAGGACCTGGGATTTGAACCCACAACCTTCAGATTGAACGCCCTAACCACTGAGCTACCACGCCTAAACAACAAAAACTGGTGAAAACCAAAGCATATTAGACTTATATTCTTTTCACATATATCTGAATTTTATCAATAATGAAAAACAATTGTTAAATATGAATTTATTCAGAAAAAAACATGATATTTTGGTTTGTGTGTTTTCTCCCACTCCCACTGTGAATTGGTTTCCACTGTTACAGCTTTTTTCTTTTTTTCTTTTAAAAAGCCTAATTTGCAGGGTGTAATGGATGTAAATGTTTTATTAAGAATTGTTTATTCACAAGAGCATATGTGAGCTCTGACGCAAATTTTGCATTATTTGCTCAATATCCATACTAGTTCATCCCAAAATTGTTGGTTGGTAATGATAGAAGGATACATGTCTAGGTAACTGTGGTAAATGTGAAAATAAATCAATTTACAGGAGTTTTTTCTGACACCTTTGGCTTTCCATAATGGCAGCTCATAAAGAGCATTGTAAGCATTAGGCGAGGCTTTGCTGCACACCTCACTGTGGCTCCATACCAATCCATAATATAGGTCTGTTTTTAATAATCTCTGGGAGGATGCAGTAGCCTTTACAATAGAAATGCCGTCTTTATATGTGTGTATGACAGAACAGGAAAGTCCAGCAGAATGAGAGAGGCATTGTTGATTTCCCTGAGGGGAGGTATTTTAAACCATCAGAGGACAGATACAGGAAAGGTCATATATTTACTTTAAAACATCTCTGACCTTCCTAAGATGCACAATTAACACTGGACAGCTGCTCCACTCCCCAGCGTCGACTTCCACACTAACTAGACGGTTGATATAAACAAAATGCTTACTCAAGTAAATCAGAGTTATTCAAGCTGCTGTGTTTTTGTGATGCCTGGTTACAGCACGCATGTAAATAGTGAAAATGAGAAGATATTTTTTATACAGGCCTGAAAATGGAGACATGAAATAAATATTCTTTATGGCTTAATGGTTCCTATTTAAACTACCCTTGTGCAAATACTATTGACATTGTGTTCCTCACTTGACCTTTGGTTCTTCACTTGGCAGGGCCAAACTGTTTGCAGTTTTCTGTGCATGTTTGGTGATTACTGACACAAACACTACACACAATTTGCCCAAGGTAATAAATCCTGCTTATAATTCAGCTTGAAGTTTATTAAAGCTTTGAGTTAAAGTGCTGGTTGATGTATAAATTTGGCTACAATAAACCAGGATTATTTTCACAAAACTGTGAAAAGGTTCCACGTAGTGTAAAGATGGACTATGAAGTTCTGCAATTCCAAACTGTAGTCCATCTGTTTGTGTTCTACAGTACATACTCTGTACATCCCCTTTGGTCAGGACTCCGATAGTACCACCACAGAGCAGGTATTATTTGGTTGGTGCGTTATTCCTATTCCAGCAGTGTCACTGAGGTGGAGAAATAAAACTACTCTAAAACCCACTCACTACATCAGTGTCACTGCAGAACTGACAATAAACAATCCCAAATGATGCCTGTTCTGTGAGGGCCCTGACCAAAAGAGAAAAGAGAATCAACAGGGGACTACCAACAACAAAGAAAGTGGTTTCTCCATGTTCAGGGTGTTAACCTATCAAAAAGCTGGGAGAACATCCCACTAAGTTGAGCCCTAAAGCAAGACCCTTAACACTTACCGCTCAAGGGCAAACCATCATGTTGGGGTACCTGTAAGTGATGTCTGCAAAATGATGTTATATAAATGTACAGTGTCTTAACATCTGTGTTTTCTTTTCTTTTGTTGTGTCACCAGCTCCACATCCACCACAATACCAGAACCCTACAACTATGACCTTAGAACACATCCATCTTCACTTAGGATTCTGCTGAACAGAACCTGATATCTACTAGACTACTGCGCTAGAGAAGTAAGATGTATCCCCACTAAATGATTGTCATCACAAGGTTTCTACCTTTTGTATAACTGACAATCTTAAAATTAGATTAAACACAGTGTTAAATGAATCCCTGTAGATAACAGGGTGGAGCTCTGGTTAAACTTCTTTGAGCTGGTGATATGGGATAATCAGTGTTGGCATTTCAGCTTGTCATCCAGCTCACTGTTAAAAGAGTGTAATGCTGAGATCGGATATTTCAGTGAGTCCACTTGACTTCCGCAGACTCTGCCCCTTTTATGTATGCTGCTCTAGTCAATACAGTTATGCAGTGTTCTGATGGACAGTACCTGATTCTATTTATTAATCATTTTATTGGTAATTGGTCCACCACTGAGCCTCGGTCCTCACAAGGTTTCATCCTTTTAGAGCAAAACTTATGCCATAACGTTTTCCTTTCCTGTTTTTCTTCAACTTTTTCTTTAAAGTTTCAGGCACAGAACATGGTATAGCTGCACTGAGACAACGCACAATTGAAAAATTCTCTATAAAAATGCATTAACGTGAAATTACAACGATTTATCAGACAACACAATCACATTCCAAGCGTTGTTTATTTGAGCTTTTATTGGTGTCAGTATAAAGTAGATATCACTAAAATAAAAACTGTGTGTAGTTCAACAAAAAAGAATTTAATTTCACAGTTTTGGCTTATTCTGGTTTTTTTAGAACCTTTGTGGATCTTTATTGTTCACCTGATCAAAGGAACTTCATAGTATTTCCATTTCTTATTGCTGTTGCCAAACAAATCCGAAATACGAAAAGGAAAACAAATCCAGTATATAAATGCGCAAGAAAATTAGGACCAAATGATTTGTTGAAATTTGCGTAAAAGTAAAAAAAAAAAAAAAAAAGCAAAGCAAAAATTTCAAAAGACACTAAATACAGAAGCATATAAAGATTTTCCTCATAATATTAAATATGTGACTAAATTAGTTTAGAAATAAAATGTGTAACTCTTGCTTTCCATGTTTAGTAAGCTGGATTAAAGAATTCCGGCCTGCCAGAAATCTAATACACGTTTGCTCCTAAAATACTTAAACTGTTTGATTTTCCGCGATGCTAACGGTGGAGTGGTTTGTTCCTCGAAAGCAGGATTTTTGGTAAAATGAACAAGATGCCTCACTTTCGTCTTGAATGTCCGTAAAATGCCCAGGTCTGGTCATGCCTTATCCAAAAGTATGTGACTATCCCTTTTCATTCTTAACTTATTATTAGTTCCACAGAAATGTAAATTTATTGTTTAAGGATCAGGTTTCTTTGGATGAGCAGTAAAGCCTTGGATGGAGGTAATGGCTGCTAGTTTTGATTGAGTGAGTACTGTTTAATTTTTTAAAACTGATCAAACTAAATCACCAAAGTCATCTTATGTCACAACACTGCAGTAAAAGTTCCAGTATTTATTAAACATCATAACATGTTTTAATGTAAGGATTATCTTATGTTTATATTTGTGGGGTTGTCATTAATTCCATTTGTAAACAGTCGACCCCCCCCCCCCCCGGCCTTCTGACATTTTTTTCTTAAGGTGATTTAGTTCCAGTTGAATTATGTGGTAGCACAGTGTGGTGCAGCCACGTAGTTAAAAATGGCCAATTTAGTCACCTAAAGAATTGTGACCTATTACATAATTCTTAGTGCGGGTGGCGTAATGGTTAGCATGTTCGCCTCTCAGCGCTGAGTTTAAATCCCGATCTGGGTGGAGTTTCCATGTTCTCACCTTGTCTTCATGGGTGTCCTGTGGGTTCCTACCATGGTCCAAAAACATGGATTCTGGGTAAATTTGCTGCTCTAAATTGTGTTTTTATAGTGTTTGTGTGACTGTGTGAGTGACCAGCACCCAAGACGTTCTCCCCTGGACATGGGGAACCCACCGGCAAACCTATACTACCCATACCTGCGCACTGTGTCGTAGGCAGTAGGTGATTTTGGGCGTAGACAGTGTTGCTCAGATGACTGGAGACTGTTAGCAAATCAAATGATAAATCATTTAAAATAACTAAAACCAGTTTATATGGTTTTGGTTTTCTGAAGATCATTTGGCGTGGAGAACTCACTTCTTCATGAAATAAATCTTGCATTTGCGCATCCAGCAGTCCCAAAGCCAACATTCGCACCTGGTGCTTCTTCTGCTCTTTTTTCACTCTCATGCATTTTAAAAACCGAAACAGCTGAGTGGTCACAAAGTTAAAGGTAAGGTGACAAGCAACGACTTATTGTTCAGAATCCATGCATCTCTAGTTGCTGACCTCACATTTCATCTGCAGTTCTTCCCAATATAAGCTCTAAGTTTGACGTTCTGTTCATCCAGATATTTCCATTTCCTCTTCACAAACTCCATCAGAAGACTGATGTGTCAGTGCACATGCACAGAGGAAGGAAATGCCTTAGTGCAGTCAAGGACACGGGCGCATCGTTCCAAATAACGCCTTCAGCCTAGGGAGGGGAAACCAAAAATGAGAAGAAGCATCAAAGAAGAAACAAAGTGTTGAAATTAAGTTCAATTTAAAGTCTTTAGTTAGAGGCACCATTCTGTGTTTTTTCCAAAAAACACTGCTGTTTATTTAAAATCATAATGCTTTTTTATATTTTCTCACTCTCCTACTCAGTCAGTCAGACATCTCTGCCATTCATCCCTTCAGTTTTTGCTTTCTGGGCCATAAGCAGCTGGACATTTCAGACGCAAGACCTGTCTTAAGAAGACTCTTAATGTGAATTGTATTACATGCAGGGCGGCACGGTGGCTTAGTGGTTTAGCATGTTCTCCTCTCAGTGCTAGGGATTCCCGTTTCGAATCCCCATCTGGGTGGAGTTTCCATGTTCTCCCCGTGTCCGCGTGGGTTTCCTCCAGGTTCGCTGGTTTCCTCCCAAAGTCCAAAAACATGGATTAAGTCAATTGAATTCTCCAAATTGCCCCATATAGTGTGCATATGTGTGTGTGTGTCTGTGTGAGTAAGTATGTGCCCAGCGATAGATTGGCACCCTGTTCTGGGTGTATCTGCCCAGAGCCCGAAATGTTCTCCCTAATATAGGATAAAGCGGAAGATGATGGATGGATGGATGTATTACATGCTCTCTGTTGCCCCTTACCTGTATCACACACCCAGCATGGGGATCTGCCACACCATGACTGTTGGGACACTTTCCTCGTGCCGTGTTGCCTTGCTCTTCCTGTTTACCCTTCGCTGACCCGCACCGCCAGACAGCACCATGAGCGAGCTCACATTAACACGCCGTGCCTGCTTGGCATTTTGGGAGCGGGCCGGGTCAGTGAGGAGGTCATATATTGCGCCATCTTCTGGTCCGTGCTCTAAAGAGCTGCGTGAGGATGAAAGCGAGTCTTGGTGGATTGGGACATTCGTTTCGCTCTCAGCAGGTGGTAATGAAGCCGCACCTAGTGCATCGTCATCTTCAGGAGAACTGCATGTGTTTTGCACAGGCGATGCCATGGTAAGGAATTTTACTGGACCATGATGGGCGTGGAATGACACCATGCCACGACCTGGAGGTTGAAGACAATATTAAAGTTAAGAAGCAACACTTAGAACTGAAATTTTGCCAGAATCTTCATTCCCTAATTAGTCCAACCCTTAATCATGACGTAATTAAAGTTGTACAAGTTTCTTCTAAACCAGATCACTTGAGATCAGAATCACCCACCTGTAACTTTGGGTATGCCCTGTAGTCTGGGTACACTCAGTGCCACCGTCACCCCGACGTTGGTCCCCACAAGAAACAAACCATGGCACACCAGCAGGCTTGAGACAGAGACCCTCTGATGACCTGCAGAGAATTAAACAAACTTTTTAATGTTTTTTTTTATCTTTATCTAACACATAGTCCATAGCTTCTCCTTAAAAAAGCCTCCTACACTGTATGAACTGACTGAAATGTAGTACATAATGTTAAACTAGTTTAAGCGAGTTTATGGTAACCATGCAATCTCAAACGCATCACAGCCACAATATTACAATTTTTTTTGCTTTGATAGGATATATTTTAAAAGGCTGCTAACAATTCTTATATTAAAACAGAAAAACGTTTTTTTTTTAATGCAACCCTCGTATAATTAAAGCAAAAAAAGGGAACATAGAAATAGCGTTAGGATAAAAGTCCATTATCCAACTTAACATTTTAAAATTGATGACAAATTACAGAGTGAAAGAAAATTTCTTCTGTTATATTACATAATACATCAAATACAGCCATTACTGTAGAACTAAAGCTTTTACAGTGATTTAATATTTATAAAATCAAACATTACGTTTTTCTATTTTTCCTCCTACAGAACAAACGAGCGTGACATTATTAATATGGTGTGAAGGCTGAAGTATTAGCACTACTAAACAGCTATGGGCTCTCCAGCCTGTTTGTGTAGGAGGAACTTGGCACTGGAGAGTGTGTGGGTAAGTAACTATGGTGATAGATGGTTAGTTTCCAGGGAAACTGATCTCGAAGTGCTTTAAGAAGAATGACAGCAGAACTTGGAGGAGAAATGAGCAAACATCAAACACAAAGAGTGTTAAACTCCCGTCCAAATGCCATGTGCTGGAAGAAACCAGAAGTTTGACTGAAGAGACAGAAAGTGAAGAAGTTGATTCTGCAAAACCGTTTCAGTTCGTAAATGAAGAAACACCATCTTACCCAATGCAGAGCAATCTGGAGCCAAATATAGAATGCAGCACACTGCAGTATTACCTTTAACTGCTAATTCTGTCAGTCTCATACTTCAGATATAAAACAAATCAGAACCAAAATAAAACCTGTATTAATGAAAATACATTAAGAAAGGTATGTTTAGTAACAACAATTCACTACTATATTTAATACAAAATAGGGTCTACCCTTTATTAAAAGTTCTGTCATGGGGCGGGAGGTATTTCTCCAATTTTTTACAGCTCGCCAAAGATTGCTAAAATAGAGCCTTTTATCTTTAGACAACATATATGTTACACAGGTATACTGCAAACAAAATGTGAATAGAACAACACCTAAGTTTTGCTGGATAGTACATTAGGTCCTGTCATTATTACATGTTGCAGGATTATATCTATATTTCTGCCCTTCATCACCCCAACCCCCCCCCCCCCCCCCCCCCCCCCCCCCCCCCCCCCCGAGCACGGACCATGTCATGATCCTGTGTTTGCTTAAACAACATGGAGATGTTGGTGGTCTGAATCATAAAACAAACACGTTCACCATGTTCACTCGCTCATTAATAAAACGACTCAGATCACGCATCATCGCAACTCGTTACCTTGGCCGTGGGAATGCAAGACGTGTGATGCCAAACACAAGTGTTCCTTCCCACATCTAGTTTGGATATTAAGCATTAACATCAGGACTTTTTCCCCTGTTTACTCTTTACCATGGTAAGTCTGCATTTTAATGAGCTAGCAGGAGAAAAGAGACGCTATTCAGAAGATTGTAAAAGCAGAATCCTTCTGCAGAACCCGAAGTTACAGCGCCCTTTCAGCTGCGATGCCTTTCACACTACATTACTTGTATTAATTGACACTCAGCATGGTGGAAATGATTCAGAAATGATTTCTGCTAGAAGACGAGGCAGTGAGGGTGTCGTAATATTTCAGAAACCACAGAAAAGCAGAAGAGAGTGCTACAGTTTTAAACAAGTTCAAAATCCTTGGACAGAACTGTTTGCGACTGTAATAGTTTTTGTTTTCTGAAAAAATGTGAGGTCAAACAAATGCATATCATTAAAACATCTTTGGCTATTTATTCATTCATTCATTCATTTTCTTCAGCTTTAATCCTATATTAGGGTCGCGGGGGGGTTCCCCATGCCCATCCAGGGGAGAACGTTTTGGGCGCTGGGCAGATACACCCAGGACAGGGCGCCAATCCATCGCTGGGCACAGTCACTCACACATACACACTCTATATAGAGCAATTTGGAGAACTCAATTGACTTGATCCATGTTTTTGGACTGTGGGAGGAAACCCACACGGACACGGGGAGAACATGGAAACTCCACCCAGATGGGGATTCAAACCGGGAATCCCTAGTGCTGAGAGGAGAACGTGCTAAACCACTAAGCCACCATGCCGCCCTCGGCTATTTATATGATATATAAATAATTTTATACCAGTTTAATAATGTATAATAATGGTTTGTTTATATATGAAGTTTTATTTTACAATATATGCGCTCAGCTCACATGATGAAGGTTTACTTTTATTCCATAGTTTTCACACTTCAAGTTAATCACTGGGAAAGTATAAGGCTTATTGGCTTTGAAATAACCACCCCGCTCAAAGGTGAAACTCTTAATCAATGAATTAAGATATATTATTCATTTCTCTTGTTTATCTTAGTGATGTGCTGATGGGTTGCTGTTTTTGGATGTTTGTAAAGCCAGAAACTGCAAGAACATAAAAAAATTATTCATATTTATATCCTCACCTATGGATTCTCCTATGGTTTGTGAGTCGTGACATCTTGAGAAAGTAAAAATAGCTTCTGCTGCAGCGTGGGTAGATTTTGTACTGGCACAATATAGTCAGTCTGGTTTTTAAAGGAGATCAGTGAAAAGGATTCGTACCTCTATAGACTTGGTCTAAAACTATAACAATTAACAAGAATATAAATGAACTGAAGTTTGTCTGTGCTTCTACATGGTGTAGAATTCCTGTACCATAGCTTAGTCTGTATACAACCCAAAGCATTAGGTTATTTCTGGAACATTGATGTTTAGAAGCAGGAGATATTTTCCACAAGAAGCCAAGCTTGGTAACTGCTCCCATAGTCCGCTGTTAGATGAGATCATCATCAGGCAGATTTCACAATCATCTCATTGTATAAACCCTCTGGCAAAAGGAGTTACTGGCCAGGAATATAATCTGACCTGGTACTCCATAAAAAAAATAGGCAGAGGATATGAAATATGCATATCCCATCTCGTTTTAGGGTTTGTTCCAGGCCCCTCAGCTCTGATTCAGCTCACATACTTACACATTTTGTTCATGTTCACAAATTCCTTTGTGGCCACATGAATGCCTGATGCAGATTATCATGTTCAATATATAATTCTGACCTGCCAAATCCAAAGCCTCTAATTTCTTGTAAAAATAAATGAATTATAAAATACTAATAATGAATTTGATGATTTTTCTAGGCCTCATGCATTACGGAGGATCTTTGCAGATTGTGGTACACTTGTGCAGTTCTTCAGGGTGTAACGTGCAGAAACAGCTCACATTCCTCTTCACTATTAATGATGGATATTTGGACCTGTCCAAACAAATCACTCCATCTCACTGAAGACAGACCATGATTTACAGAGACATTTTTTAGTATTCATGTCTATTTTGACAGTGTGCTCAGGATGTTGGGTTCGTTGATGCCAACTGATGGTTCCATCTGATATATGAGCAACGATAAATTACCAAATTTTACAAAACATTAGGTTTAAGAAGTCCTTACAATAAAAATGTTGCCAAACAATTATGCAAATAGATAATTTTTCATTTCCATAAATGAATTATGTATACTATCTGGTATTATTAATACAATGCAAAATATACTTGTGCAATAATAATAATAATAATAATAATAATAAAATACCACACTGTATCATATGTTTACCTTTTAATAAGAAAACATATTATACTATTCTATTTACCAGTTTGTGAAATAACAACAGGAATGAATGTATGAATAGATACATTCTTGAATATATATATATTATTATTATTATTATATATATATATTGAATATATAAATACTGTATAGTATGTGTGCAATAATTATAACAATCACCACCTCTTTAAAACCATTTTTATAATATACTGTACTGACCTACTTTATATTTCACGTTTTGCTATTTTTTCTTTTGTGCTTTTTAATATATTTTCATATTTTTAACCATTATTTTATTGTCACTGCTGGTCTCTCTGAGAGCTACCAAACAAAGTTTCCTTGTAAAAGTTTAAAGACAATAAAGATCTTATTATAATAACGAATAGTTTAAGAAACATATTTGTGGAAGTTTAAAACACCAAGCTCCACTGGTCTTAAATGAACCATTTTAATCTTGTGAACGTCTGTATTTCAGTCAGTTTTGCAGATTCAAACCTCCAGAGGTTTACTGCAGGAATGAGCAGTGATGAATGAACAAGTGCTGGCACAGGTCTGAGGAATCTCATACTCAGGACTTCTCTTACTTACTTCTTGCTGAGATTCTAACCAATGACTGATATAAGCACAATTCAAACATCAAGATTTTGTAATAATGGGATTTTTAATTTAAAGTGTAGGCCGCTATACAACTAAATTAAAACATCCTCTGCAGTTTGCCTGTTTTTTGTTAATGCTACTAAAATATACAATTATAGAGTCAATAAATAAAAGAATAAAAATAAACCTAAAGCAAATGCTGCTCCAGAAATTGAACACCTTATTAAAGCCTCAGTATATTTCCAGCTCAACTAGTAGGTCAAAACTCACTAAACGAAGGTCTTAGGACAGTAATGTTGGGTCTTTTCTGTGGACACCACTGTCAAATCACCTTTACATCCCAAAGCAAAACACACAAAATACAAGTGTCTTTTAAATTTTATGATTCATGGGTTCCATGTTCGTGACACATCGAGCTAAACCTCAATCGGTTTACTTCTTCTGCTATTACGTGGTTCAGTTTGTTTAAAAAGATCAAATATATTCAGCACAAGAAAATATACCACAGTATTCACAGTCTGTTTAATCTCCAGACTTAAATGTGTGTTGATTTGAGAAGTACAACACAACAGGCAGAGGTGGTTCAGCGGTGAGGAACCAGACTACAGGTTGCAACATGAGAAGTTCAAGTTGCATTTGATGGGTTCTTTTAAACAAAAAAAGATAATTCCTGTGTCATTTCAGGACTTCATACTCAGAGATTTAGTATGTTGGCAGCAAAATGTAATCCCAAAAGAAAAGCTCAATACTGAACCCTAAAGTGGAAACAGAATAATGTTCTGCCTCACACAAAATAATGTTTGCACACAGCGTAGCTGGAAAAATGAACAATGATCTAAAGATCTTTTATGAAACATCCAGCAAGCTGACACCCAAAGAGGAGGCTTTCGTTCAACTGTCCTTCAAACATTTTCTGATATTCCAACACGTCTGTCTTTAGTAAACACAACACTCAAAAATCAGCCACATCTTCCACCATCCATCCATCATCTTCCGCTTTATCCTATATTAGGGTCGCAATTTGGAGAACTCAATTGACTTGATCCATGTTTTTGGACTGTGGGAGGAAACCGGAGAACCCAGATGAAACCCACACGGACACAGGGAGAACATGGAAACTCCACCCAGATGGGGATTCAAACCGGGAATCCCTAGTGCTGAGAGGAGAACGACTAACCACTAAGCCACTGTGCCGCCCTCATCTTCCACCATTATAAACTAAAGTCACAGAAACTCACTCAGTCGAGTGGATTATTACTAGAATACAACAGGTACAAAGATCAATGTTTTTGCTACATATGGATGACACATGCAGTAATGTTTAAATCCGAAAATTTAGGGACTGATTGAATTGATTTATGACTCTTTTGGGTGAAAGAGGAGTTTTTACTGTTATACAGCACCAGAGGTTAATTCACCAGACATCATACTAAACCTAAACATGTACAAACAAATTCACACTCACACACAAAACCAGGCTCTGAGTCTAATCTCCCACACAGGCTGCGGTCTTAAATCCTTTTGTGATTAAGCCCCAGCTCCACCCTGTTAAACACATGAACCACTCATTAAACCAGATCTCCAGCTGAATCATTATTTTGTTTCAGGTTTCATGTCCACCTTCACAGAGGTTGGATGATCTCAGTCTAGTTCAGTATTGTAGGTGTTTATCTCCCAACATGAAATTTCAACTCTCAATGCAACAAAACGAGAATAAAAACAAAATGAGTGGCACACAGCAAACCAAACAATGTATGACGCAAATGTAAACAGCAACATCAAGTTGTATTTTGAAGCATTGCATAATTTTTGTGGTCTGTGGTGACTCGGGAGAAAATGAGCCGTTTATCTGTTTTTCCAAATGAAAGCTTTTAGGACAATGATGCTTAATTTCAGGCAAAAACCACAAAGCTCACAGTAAATGAGGACATCAGAATGCATTTTGGCAGGAGAGGGTGAGAGCTGAGAGGATGCTGTGTGCAGTGTTTACCTGAGAGGATGTTGTGCACAGGTGTAGCTATGTTGATGTCTTGCAGGTGCTCCAGAGTCTCAGTGTGGAACAGACGAAGTGTAGATCCAGAGCTGAAGGCGATCCAGATCCCAACACCTGCCACCACCATCTGAGAAACAACCATGCCCTCCTCATGATGCGCCTCCAACTGGTGCTGCAAATCACCCATACACACATGATCATACAGGGATAATGCAGATACTTGTTAAATCTTATAATAAGTGATTCTAATACAGTGACAGTTACATACATTATTCATGAATTAAACATAAGCACATGTTAAAGCAATAATACAGTAAGAGCAATGATACAAAAAAAAAAACTATATGGTGACACATGGTAATAATACAGTGCTTTCTTTTGTATTTGTTAATAACAAAATCATCACGAGGTCAACATATCTCAACCAGATCCAGAGATCAGAACTATGTGCATTTTAAAATTCTATAATAACCGTTTGTTCTTTCCTTTGTGGTCCTGTCATTGTTTATTTAGGTTTATTGTTTACTTTTATTTATTTAATAATTTATTATTTATTAAATTATTTAATATTACTATTGTCTTAATTCTATTCACCTGCGTTTTCTGCCCTGTGCCTACGTTTGTTTTATACAAATCCTTTTCCATCCCCTCGTGAAGGTGTGTATTGCGTTACACAGTATTTAGTTTATTAAAACCCTTGCACTCCTGACACCACGGAGGCAGTACCTGTACTGATGGATGAAAAAGAAAAGGGGGCCAGTGTCTATGAAATACTAAAATAATTATATTTCATTTTGAACTTTTCGAGACGAGAGGCTAAACTTAATGATGCACTGCTTCGTTATTCTCAGGCTGCGTTCATGTTTACAGCCCCATTAATACATGATGTTACATCGTTTCTGGATCCAAAGCTCACTGCGTGACCTCATTCAGCTGCTGCAAGATCAGACATGCACTTCTAATATGTACCAGAGAAGCCGTGCCCTGACTGAACTGTTTTCAGGCTGCACTTCCTTCAGAGTTACAGTTTAACCAGACGCCACATTTCATAAAGTAAACTAAAACATAAAAGTTAACCTCCACAGTGTGAGTCTGAGCATCGACGATGAAGATGTGTCCTCCAGACGAGGCCCACACACTCTCTCCGACAGTCAGCACAGCCTTCACCGGCAGCACACCCAGTTTTAATAACCGCACACTGGAGGAATCCCATAATCCATCTGTGTAAAGAACCAAGTCCAAAGAGAAGGTTAATGGATGAGGTGGGGGAGGATGGTTGGGGTGCCAGAGCAAGATATTAACAAAAGGATGAGATGAAGACTAACAATCTATATTAATTTTCTATATTAATTTTCTATATTATTCATTCATTCATTCATTATCTTCCGCTTATCCTCTATTATCGCGGTGGGGTTCCCCATGCCCATCCAGGGGAGAACATCTCGGGCGCTGGGCAGATAGACCCAGGACAGGGCGCCAATCTATCGCTGGGCACACACTCACTCACACAGACACACTTTAAACAGGGCAATTTTGAGAACTCAATTAACTTGATCCATGTTTTTGGACTGTGGGAGAAAACCGGAGAACCCGGAGGAAACCCACGCAGACACGGGGAGAACATGGAAACTCCACCCAGATGGGGATTCGAACCGGGAATCCCTAGCGCTGAGAGGCGAA
>JAFMOD010000191.1:2548338-2567052 GCA_019802435.1 Corydoras maculifer | reverse complement strand
GCGCCAATCTATCGCTGGGCACACACTCACTCACACAGACACACTTTAAACAGGGCAATTTTGAGAACTCAATTAACTTGATCCATGTTTTTGGACTGTGGGAGAAAACCGGAGAACCCGGAGGAAACCCACGCAGACACGGGGAGAACATGGAAACTCCACCCAGATGGGGATTCGAACCGGGAATCCCTAGCGCTGAGAGGCGAACGTGCTAACCACTAAGCCACCGTGCCGCCTATTTTCTATATTAATTGTTTTTAATTCATCAACTTTTTTTCAATATTAATAAAACATATTTTATTATACCAGTATTAGAAAATAATCTAGATGTATAGATTCTTAATTATCATTTGATTTTAATTAACTATCTATATCTAAGCTTTTTATTAGATGCCATAAATACTAAATGATTGCCTTCACAACTACAGAATAATCTTCATGTCTATGTTGACATGGCAACGGCAGGTCACACTGTCTCGACCTGAACAGTGAAAATAGTGGGAGTGTGTGAGTTTTTTTTTTTCTTTGTAGCCTTAAGATGCTTTGGATTGATCTTTATTCGATGTGTGCAATTCTCTACTTCTTGCTTACATAACACGACTGCCCACACACCCACACCCACAACTACACCCACATCCAGTCTTGTGCTACCAGTATAGTGCCACCAACATTATTTCTGTCATTGGCACATGTGGTCTCTACAAAAATAATCATCCCAAACACCCCTCATCTTATGATGCTGTCCTCAAATGCAGCTCTATTTAAGCTGAGTGAGGTTCGCAGGGCTTTAACAGATGACTGAGCTGTTTGGAACAGTCACCCCTTACATCATCTCTCTGCTGGTTTTTTTCAGTCACTCTCTCAACACATTAAAAAGGGATTATAGTACATTACATAATTGTTCCATTCGCTCCACTTTCCAGTGCGCAAATAGAAAAAAGTCTGCATATTCAAAGTCATATAATCCCCCATCAAATGGGTTGCTGTCCCAAAATGTTTGGGAAAATGAGATTTGTTTACACCAACCCCGAAAGACTGAATGAAAAGCAAATACTTTTAATTTATCGTGTAATTTCTGAGATTTGTAGTGAGTCGAAAGCCAACTGCTGCTTATTTCCTTTTGTATTCACCGTCCAATTTGTCCTTTTTAAGTGTCCAGCAATGGGCATGAACTTTAATTGCCTTGGTAACGGTTACCAACGGTTACATAGTATGCTGGTAGCCAAAACTTTAGACCAAGTGGCACAACCGAACAGAACAAAAATAAAGTTACACTTGCAGCAAACAGATGAAACCTGTTTTTTAACTTTGATTTTTAACAAATACAACAATCATGGACATGTTTAAATCTTAATAAACACATAATGTAGTTTCCCAATGTCTCAAATGATGGATCCAATCTATGTG
Organism: Corydoras maculifer; assembly: GCA_019802435.1. NCBI lineage: Eukaryota > Metazoa > Chordata > Actinopteri > Siluriformes > Callichthyidae > Corydoras > Corydoras maculifer. Next base: position 2,565,645 of record JAFMOD010000191.1, on the reverse strand, counting down.
CACAGGAAGTACAAAAGTACAAACATTTCCATCGTTTACCTCAGAAATGATAAAGCTATGGGATCGATGAAGTCACAATGACATTTTGCTCTATACAAACTCATTTTTAGTCTATTTCACTAAAGGACTGTCCGACACCACAAGTCCGCCCTGTCAGCCAGAGATATGGAACATTCCGGACTGTTCCGGGAATGTAATGGAAAGACTGAGGCAATGCGAAAAAGGAAAACAATCCATCATTATCTATCTTTCTCCAAATCAGCCGGACAGGAATCAGAACATATGAGCATCATCCAAGATCTTTTTGACTCGGGTGCTTTAGTGTCCGTTTGGTTTCTGTTTTGTTGTCTCTTTTTCCCGCTCACTCCCGTTTCCTCTCTTCACCTCAGATGAAAACAATAAGTAGGTCACAGTCTCGCCTGAGAGACTCACAATGATCGCCTCATGGCAATGACAGAGAGTAAGGAAATGAATGGGATAGAAACAGGAACACACACACACACACACACACACACAGAAACTTGCATATTTTATGCTTACTGCACTATTAAAACTAACATGCTGTTTGGCCAAATTAAGGTCACATGGATATGCGGCAGAGGATGAATCTCATTAGTCTGGTTGATGAGTTAACTGTTTACAAGTGTAATTTAGATACTTCTCTAGTCATGTGCGGGTTCTTCTACACCACATTCAGTAAAACCAATTCCCAAAACCCAAGCATTTTTCCTTTTGCTTTGCTGATTATGGCACAGCCATCACAAACATGAAAAAGGCCTCTCCCAAACTGTTCCTCAAAACCAAACACATAAAATTGTCCAAAATACATGACGTACACACTGATAGCAATAGGACTATACGAAACATCTGAAGTTGATGTTTAAAGGGGTGTCCTCATACTTTTACAGTTGATAAACACAACATGCCCACTACCTGATGTTCGGGAGAAGATGGCCAACGAGCCGCTGACCAAACCCGCGTACAGAAATGGCTGCTTGTACGCTAGACAGGTCACTGCAGCCTTCTCCGGTGAGAAGAACTGTTGTAGACGTACTTTCTTAGATCGCTGACTGCTCTTATATACCAAGATGCTGTGAAAAGACGATAAATCAATATCAAAACCTATATTCAGGGGTTAATAATTCAGGAAAATAAACAATAAAGAATTTGATAAAAACAAACCAAATTGTCACACGTGATGGCGACTGACAAGCCATAAATTACATGTGGGTGGGGCTTACATCCCTACCTTCCCTCCTCCATTCCCACACAGACACTGGGTGTACTGTAACTCCTGGCATCAGAGTTTCCCTCTGCACCCTCCAGGGGCTCATCCACGGGAACGTAGGTCATACAAAGAATTCGTGACTCCACGTTGAAACACTCGGTCACCTTCGGACTGGAGTTGTGCAGGGCCACGATGGCGATTTGAGCCATTTGATTGGTGCAGCTTGCCACCTGAACAAAACCAACATACCATCATACCACATAAAATCTCATACGAGGGCCTTCCACCTGTGTCCTGTTGACCATTATCAGACTATATTACAATAGTAACTAAAGTGTATAATTTGTTGGTTCTCCTGTTATCATGTCATTTCTGGTTTCCTTCCTCAGTCCAAATAAATGCTAGAAGATAAATTAAAAATACCAAACTGCCCTTAAGTGGGAGAGTTCATCTGCCCTGGCAAACAGCACAGGGTTAGTGAGCTAGGCTCCAGCATCCAACACAACCCCGATCAGAATAAACAGATGATGTATTAATAACTAAACAAATGCAGCATCTAGAAAATGGTAGCACAGAAGCTCTCGAGGGTTTATTTGTTGAATTCTTAATGATTCGCTCACTGTGTATGAAAAGATGCTATTTTGGGCTTGTTCCATTTTTGCCTGGGTGTGTACTTTATAATAATTGGAGTTTTTGTGACAGGACTACTTTCAGTTCCCTGTAATCAGATCCCCGCTGAGACTTTGAACAGTTTGATCTGGTGTTGTCACTGTGAGCTGGCACAGCTGGCATCTGTCTCTCACCCAAACACAGCCATGTCCCACTGCAGGCATGTCTGCTGTACTCTCACTGTTAATGTGGGGCTCTGGGTTATGGACTGCACACTCCACCTGATACAGACACAGACACACACACACACACACACACACACACACACACACACACACAGTGGATTTAAACTATGATTAACACCTTCAGCAAAAGCTTTTATATTAACAAAATCATCATGATCATCCTTATTATTGATCTTACTTTAAACTCTTGTAGACGGGACATGATCACAGGCAGGTGTTTTAGCAGCAGGGGATGTTTCTGCTTCTTTATCTGATTGCCATCATCTTCAGCAATGAACCATCCCTGAAGATTATGTTCCTCTATCACACAAACAGTATAAAAAAAACAATATGGTAAAAAACAGGTCTTTCTAACTACAGCATGGTAACACTCTAGTCTGTGGGTGTGGAAGCTCAGTGTTTAGGAGGTTGGGATATAAATCTTCATTTCAGCAATAGTGCTGCATTGACCTTTTTTGATAACAAAATATCATTTCATGTTGACAAATAAATAACAAACATGAAAACATGCATTGTTTGAGATTTCTGCCCATTTTTTAACAAGGAAAATGACTGCAGAACATTAATTGTAATAATTATGATTATTTATTAAGTTAAGACAAAAATGTAATATGCATCAGTAAATATGATACATCAGCTGTATAAAAGTCTATGAGATGTATAAAGAACTATGAGAGGAAATTAGGTTGAAAGCCTGTTTAGTACCTAAAGCCAGTTTAGCCATCTGCAGATTGCTGATCCAAGTCTGTTTGATGCGTGGACTCAATGTGTTGAAGACAGCTGTGAAAAACGTAGGTCTTCCTGACCTGCAGCAACAAAATAATGAACTTAACTCAACTCCTCAGAACTGGAACGATCAAACATAACAATAACAATGGAGGATCCATAGTGCTGAACAATAATACTGAAACGTTGAGCCAAGCGCCCAGTCAGCAGTATCATTAGCTTAGAAAAATATATATCCTTAAGGCGGAGTGTATAAGACACATAAGACATCATGAACAGTTTGGCTGTTGAGAATTTGATACAAGTGTTTACTAAATCCAGCATTTTCATTGGCTATTAACAGTCAGGTTTGGGTTCAGACTCTGACACTGGCAGCTCAACAGATACACAGCTGGAGAATCAGAATTTCCTGTTTTTTATGGAAAGGAAATGATGTGCGAGGTCTCGTGAGGCATTACATCATCTGGGGTCAGCCTGCTCTGCTCAGTTAAAACAAAGAAGCCTGAAACGTCTGGTTTGTTTACATTGGGATTACAGTACAGTTAGGGACGAGATAATGAGACTGTTGGGCATAGCATTTGTCCTGTCCTGGGTGTCCTGTGTCCTGCCCAGGGCAAAACTTTCTGCCCTGGATGAGCAAGCCCTTCTGCAAAAACCATCATTACAAAATGAGGAAAAGCCAGGCCAAAGGACAAGTTAAGTATATAATACAAATACATTGGTGTCTGTACAGGTGTCTCTAAATAAACACTGATACATAAACTGAACAGAACTTGGTGAATAAAAGTTCTCCTTAAATTAAGAGACATCATTACTAACCTAAACTAACCTGGTTGTATTTTCTGTTTGTGTTTGTTTGTGTTCTGCTTGTATTTTTATAATAATAAGAGAAACCTGCCATGACTGGCTTTTCTACATTCTTCCCACATCATAGCGACACCCACAATAAAACACACACTGTTTAAATAAGCACCCACAACTCTAATTTTAATTCCAAAAACACACAACTTCAAATGTGCGACTGCTTATTACAAATCACCTCACGGAGATGTACAGAACCCGTTCTACTGAAGACAATTTAGGAGTCACAGGCTGTTGGAGTGTGTTAAAGTGGGTGTGTTTGCATGCAGGTGTGTGCATGTGTGTACTTGTCCTGTTTGCTGGGTAACTGGAGCTGGATTCGGCAGCGGTCAGCGGCTCGGATCTCCTCCTCTTTTTTAAGGATGAGACGCTGCAGTCCTGAAATCCAGTCCTGTGCCACTGTAGCATTTACATTCTACACACATTCACACATACACACACACACTTCTGTAATTATACCATCAACTGGATAAATAATAAACTGATGCAAAACCAATATCATGAAAGTTTAATTTAAAGCTGCAGTTTTTGAATGGGAGGCCGTGCGTATTTGTACAGGAGAACATTAGAAGGGGAGAGAGGAGCTCTTTGTAAAAGAGAGAGAGAGACATTGTGTGTGTTCATGATGTAAATCATTTCCAGAACTTCGTATAAAACTCAGGAGCTTGTTTTTAATTGAATTATTGAATTTAGGTGTTTCATTCATTTGGTCAATTAGCAGACACTTTTATCCAAAGTGACTTACAAGTATCCCAACCCGGGTGATCATTATTACTGATCATTATCTGATCATAAACCATTTCAGTAAATATCCTGAATGACCGGTACTATATATAATAAATAATAAAAATAACTCAATCTTATACGTAAAAAAAACTTTGAATACCTGATAGTTCCCTTTTAAACTGCAGATCATGATGGAAATTTGCTTGACGAGATTGAGATCATGGATCAGGTTCTGCAGGTCCTGATACAGCTGACCTGGACCTACGTACAACTTATCTGTTGAGAAGATGAACAAAAAAATTACAAACGCTAATGAATTTATTAATGATTTAAGTATGAAATTTGTTATTAAACATAAATAATAGGAATATAATGATAAAAGGAATATAATGCATTAATATCTGCTGCAATAGTCAGTAATGTTCAAAGTACCCAATAACTGACCTATTAAAGGTTCAAAGTAGAAGGTTGGTTCGAGTCTTAAGACACGACTCCAGGTTTCTTGGCGGGCTTCTTCTAGGTTTACATGGGTTCTAAAGATGTTTATATTAATTTAACCATATTGACTTCTTTGTGGTTGCCCTACATTTATAAAAGGTTCCTCTGCTGAGGTGAAGCCCTGTTTATATTTGTGCTAAACATACTTGTCTGTCTAAACTAGCTGGCTTTATTATCTACCAATTATAGGAAAGGATAGGATTCAGTATTATTCACTATAAGATATTAAAGTATTTGGGTTTGGATACCCCTACACTTTTATCCAAAGAGACTTATAAACCGAACAGCTTTATAAGTCACAGCCCCCTGGAGCTATGAGAATTAAGTGCCTTGCTCAAGAAACCATGTTGGTAACTTCAGTGGACCTGGAATTTGAACCCACAACCTTCATATTGATAGTCCAACACTTTAACCACTGAGTAACCACACCCAACAAAAGTAAACAAAATAAAGTAATTTTTAATTAAATACTGATCAGAGGCAGCTTTAGTGTTTTAGATAAAGAACATAGTGGTTGGAACATGAACCCTGATTTGGGGGTGTTGATACTGAGCACACAGCTGGATGCTGCTTTAGTGAGTCAGAAGAAGAAAAGCCTGGAGGAGGAGGAGGAGGACACATCAGATTTGCTTTCCTTCCAGAGACATCAACATAATAAACAAGGAAATCTGAGCCAAACTCATATGTGTGTCTGATACAGGTGGATCGGTCGGGTCGGATGAGGTGGCATCAGAGCAGTTGTTTTTCAGTTTAAAGTTGGAGGTTTGTTGTGTCCATCAGCATTAAAATTAATAAATGTTACTCCTACTTTCCAGCTTGTGCGAACCTTCCAGTGTGGACATACAGTGTCGGTGTCTGGTCGTGACCTACTTGGCTTTGCATTAATGATCATCTTTTCTCCGGAATGAGGAGCTGGGAAAGGGGCGGGGTCTCCAACTTCGTCTGAGGAGCCGAACTCCACCGTCTCCACCAGACTGAGAGGAACGCTCCACTTTAACAGGAAACGCTGACCTGAAGGAACCTGCACACCACCACCATCCTGAGGAGAGCTGCAGAAACGTGCAGATGTGAGAGAATGAACCAGTTTGTCCCCCCCCCCCCCACTAAAAAATAATGGTCTTATTTAAAAAAGTGAAAGTTGTTGAATGTTAAAAATACACAGCAAACCAGGATAAAAATTTTGGTTCATTAAATGTTATAAATGTACACAATGTATACAAGTGTGTGTGTGTGTGTGTGTGTGTATGTGTAAAGGACGGGTGTGTATACCGCAGGTTGGGCGTGGCACACATCAGCACATCGTTGAGCAGAAAAAGGCGGCGCTCTTTGGTTTTGATGACTTCCCCGCGCTCGTTGTACACTGTTTCCACCACATCATCTGAGCGGATCAGATACCTGCTGCCCCCACTCAGGAGCTGGAACAGGAAATCACTTTAAAACAGTGGATGCTCAAAGTGTTGAGAAGGGTTTTCTAATATGTTGTGGATTTATAAGCTCTATGGGATCCGATAAATAAAATGGAGGAGGTGTTTATTCTCCCACAATGCCGTGGATCTGCACCTTGTTAAGGTAGCGTTCATTCATGGCTTTGGCGATGTGTCTGATCTCACAGCGCTGATCAGCCTCCCTCTTCCTCTCATTCAGCTTTTCAGCCAAAGTCTCCAGCTCAGTGAGCGCCATCTGCAGCGGCAGGCGGTCAGCATGACCCACCGGTGTGTTCTTCAACATGTCCTACACACACACACACAACAGAAGAGAGAGCGAGAGAGATGCAATTAAATTCTAGTGTACACAAGTCTGCCCTCTACTGGACGACAGTAGCAAACACCACAAAATCTAATTTGGTTAAGAGCATTTTTTTGCTTTACTGCCTTTTTTATTCTTATCTTTATTGTTCATTTCTCTAAGCAAATAAGAAATTGCTAATAGTAATATCAGCAGACTACTAGAAATGGCAACAATCACAATCAAAATGTGAAGATCACGTACTGCTGTATGACAGAATTCGCTCACATTAATGAGATTACTGACAGGCGTCACTACTGATGTTCTTAGGGTGGTCCATGTCAGACCGGGTGTGTGTGCAGGTGGTTACCTGCAGGAGCAGAATGAACTGTGGGAATCTCTGAATGGGTTTCAACATGAGTCCATAGAGTGTCACTCGATCCCTGCTGGACTCCTGTCGCTGCTGAAAACATAAACGCCATTATCAATACAGGACACTAAACTTTAGGGAAATGAAGTAATAAATTAATGTCAAGTTAAAAATTAACAAAATAACAAATGAAACATTAACATAAAGCTGCGGCCACCACAGCTCAAGATGCAAGATACTCAAGATACCCAATTCCATTTCTCTTTTTACACCTCTTTCTCTCACTCTAGAAATCTCTGAAATAGAGAAATCTCTCTCTCGGTGTCTCTCATGTCTAACAACATAATAATACAATCATAAAAACGCACAAATCGTCCTCGGATTTAACAAAATATCAAATGTTGTAGAACTGGACATAAAGGTCAGGGGTTCATGCCTTTACTGATGTATCATACAATTATATATACATCATGCAACTTGTGTGTGTGTGTGTGTGTGTGTGTGTGTGTGTGTGTGTGTGTGTGTGTGTGTGCGTGCGTGTGTCTGACCTTAAGAAACTCCAGAAAGCCGGGTTTTGCTGCACATGTTTTTCTCACTACTGCCATGGCCATGCTGAAGTTATTCACATACTCACTGTACGCATCCAGCACCATCGACTTGGAGAACTAAGATGTACGGCAGAGAGAAACACACACACACACACACACACACACACACACACACACACACACACAATTTATCAATGTTGCATTGATGTATAAAGATTTTGACATGGTGCAAAACAGAGCGGAAAGTCTGTATATTGTATTGTATTAAGGAGGATGATAAGTTATAAAATAATAACATTATTAAAACAGTCGAACCAAACCAACAGGGCGACAAAAAAAAAGTAGATGGTTATTTGAGTGTTCATGCCCGGGACCTGTTTTGCACCCCCGGCTGGTAATTTAAAGGATTCAAGTTAAGCTGTGCTTTCTCAAACTCACCGAGGCGACGAACACGTCTCCAATGCTCTGTAGCTCGTCCCATTCCGCTACCCGGCTGGCGAGGGCGATCTGGAACATGGCGTGGCACTGCAGGATCTCCCTGACGCGATAAAACACCACCTTACACTTCCTCTCGCTCAGCAACCGGGGCTCCAGCTCAGACAAGGGTTTCTGATACTGCTGCAGTTCAATCAGAAACAATAATAAATGAATTTTTATTAACTTACTACAAACTAATTCATCTCTAATGGTCTTTATAGTTAATTAGCATTCAAAAACAATAGACTCGTGATCCTGTCTGAAGTGCTGCTTCCTCTGAGTGACTGTTTATAACATTTAGAAAACTAATATACATACAACACTCTTATAACATATATAATCTAGGATATGAGTCTAATAGAAAATATTAAGAACTTTGAGGTTAAATATAAACAATGTCTGAATGAATAGGAAAAATAAATAAAATATACAAACCTCCAAAATTCTTTTTAATGATTCCAAGTAGTTCTTCTCACTTTCTAATATTGATTTCAGAATACACCTTCTTACTACCTGTTACACACACACACAACTTTTTTTGCAAAGCTGAATGAATTTCCCTAAAAATCTCCTCCATTTCATTCTGTAGTAAATAATTTTGTTTTTTGAGTTCAACATCTCACAGGTGTAATTACTGCAGTGCATTGTGGGTTGTTTATGTACCTGTTGTTCAGAAAGTCCTTCTGGGGCGGGGCTAAGAACAGGCTCCACATTCAAGCACTCAACCTCAATGAAGAGATCTGATGACTCCTCCTCAAAACAAGCCGACTTCCTCTCTTTATCATGTACACAGCAAAAGAAAAAGCTGCTGTTTAAACATGATTTTGCACATGGTAGGTACATGGCAGTGCAGAAGAGGTATTGGAATTCCTACCATGGCCAAAGGACTTGGTTCGGATGAAGAACTTCCCCTTCTTCACCGCCGCTTTGGTTTTCTCTAAACCGTCTTTGGTGCCGTGCTTTGCCGCCCTCACCAGCTTCTGCATCTGTTTAATGAATCAAACGTTCATTAACGACAGGAGCAAACATACAGAAGAAAACTTAAAATGCTGCTTTTTTATGTCTTATCCTGAAAGACCGTGACAGAAAGACCAACCACCGGACGAACAGTAAACATGAGGGGACACAGAGTGGATGGACGAAGGGGGGGGGGGGGGGGGGGGGGGGGGGGGGGGGGGGGGGGGGGGGGGGGGGGGGGGGGGGGGGGGGGGGGGGGGGGGGGGGGGGGGGGGGGGGGGGGGGGATATATATATATATATATATATATATATATATATATATATATATATATATATATATATATATATATATATATATATATATATATATATACACATACATACATATTATATATGTATGTATATGAAAATATATATATATATATATACACATACATACACACAATGTATGTATATGTAGTATGAGTTTATACACACACACACACACACACACTATATAGTGTTTATATAATTATATAACTAAACATATATATCTGTACACACTTACGCACAAACACACGGTCAAAAGTTTTGGTGATTTCATCAAAACTGGGAGAAAAGCACAGCTTAAAGACTCGCACAGGGTGGAGAGCATATCTAACACATCCTGTTGACTTTTCTGGTTTTACGTAAAAACCATTGTTTTAAAAAAAATAGATGAATTAAGTTTGACATTAAGCTCAACAGCCTGAGATTTCAGACCAAAGTCTTCAGTCACACATCCACCTTGTTTTATAAACAACTGAAGATAAAATAAGGTGGCCGAATTCAGGTTTAAATCTGAAATCATATTCAATTAAATCTATAAAACATGGCCTTTGAGCAGGGTGGAGTTTAAAAGTGAGTGTGTACATACATGTGTTTTGGTGGTGGTGGGGTGGCGGCGGATGAATGCGTTGGGCAGGAGGCCGTTCTCGCCGTGAGCGCTTTCTCCATCACTGCCCTCATCGTAGCTTTCAAACTCACTGGAGCTCCATCCGTTCTCCACTGAGCTGCTGCCTCCCTCCTCACCCAGCTCCACATCATCATAGATCATCTCATCCACATCTACACACACACACACACACACACACACACACACACACACACACACACACACACACACACACAGAGAGAGAGAGACACACAGAGACACACACCACACACACAATCACTAATTCTGTTATTATTTCCACTGTTGCACATAATATTCACTTTTCTGAGGAAATGAAACTTAATTCAAACTTATTACCAGAATATTTTATTTCAAATAATAATAAAACCCCCTCACATGACAACCACAGTTCAAAATGCTGACCTTGACAAAATTTACTCATCTATATTTAGAACTTTTTCTGCTAACGTACAATTTTCTGTCTTGCTTCTCATCCTCAGACGTTCAGTGTTTAGTAGTTTGAGATATTATTGTATGATAATATTTCATAACACCTATTTAACTCTCAGTTTCAGCAGTTATTTATCACAAAGAAAAATGTGCAGTAATGAGTGCAGTAATTCAAAAGTTTAACTCTAAAACTATTGAGATGTTTTCTTATCTAAAGGATTTTACTCCAGCAGCTGATATAAAACAGTCAACAAATAAGAAGAATGTTTTTTAGGATGTACTTTAAAAAAAGTTTTATTTTACCAATTTATATTAGACTGAATTTTTAGATAATGTTTAGAATATGTAATAATAGATAATGTAAGAATATACATATCAATTAATGTTAATACAGTGCAATTTAAATTGAATATTATTTATTAAATGATCATGTGTTTAAATGATTAATTATTAAAATTATTTTTTATTGCCGTGGCAGTGAGACAGGAGCTCAAAAGAAGGGCTTCTGGAAAATCTGCAAGCGCGAGAAAAAAGCAGAAGTGAGAGAAATGGAGGGAAAGCAGAGGACGGGGCGTCTGAGACACTGACCTGTAGTGGAACCTGAATTCTCTCTTGGGACGTCGTCATAAATAACTTCATCTGGATCTGAAACAAATGCAGACACACATTCAGCTCCTAAATCGTGAGCGACACACACAGCCTGCGCGGTCGGCTGGTGATCAGATCTGAGCGGATGCCCATGCTTTGAAGGAAAAGCCGTCGGAGAAGCACTTCCTCTGCTGAAGAGGAAGGAAACGGGTCTGGGAATTTACTTTAGAAGGACTGTTTATGTTTAATTATTGAATACAAAGTAAGCATGGTTTAGGCGCCTGGGCACACGGAGTGATCACAGGGTGAGCAAAGAGTAAGCACAGAGAATATGTTCCCATGATCAACTACAGTCATGAAAATGGCAAATATCAGAATTAAATATGTGAATTTAATTAAATTTATTAGCTCACAAGGCGGCACGGTGGCTTAGTGGTCAGCACGTTCGCCTCTCAGCACTAGGGATTCCTGGTTCGAATTCCCATCTGGGTGGAGTTTTCATGTTCTCCCCGTGTCTGCGTGGGCTTCCTCCGGCTTCTCCGGTTTCCTCCCACAGTCCAAAAACATGGAACAAGTCAATTGAGTTCTCCAAATTGCCCTTATAGAGTGTGTATGCGTGCTAGTCTGTGTGAGTGAGTGTGTGCCCAGCGATAGATTGGCGCCCTGTCCTGGGTCTATCTGCCCAGCGCCCGAAACATTCTCCCCTGGATGGACATGGGAAACCCCACCACGACCCTAATATAGGATAAAGCGGAAGATAATGAATGAAGGAATAATTAGCTCACAGCAGATTTAATTCCTTAAAACACGTCGTAAATAGGGGTGTAACATATCAATGCGCTAGCTGTTCAGATCCAAAGCCCTGATAAATAGGAGGGTGGAGTCAGGAAGACCTCCAGTGTAAAACTGTGTAAATATGTGAATCTGCGTGGAGTGGCGCGGTGGCCATTACAGCTGTAGTTTGATGTGATTTGAACTGTCCTGTAATAAAACCCGTTCCTGTCGGTCCTCGGTCATCATTCGTGCCCACCCCTCGTTACACTGCTTTTCTGTGACATTCTGCATGTTACACCTATGTTATAATCAACACTTTAAATAATCTAGGATTGAACAATGCTGAGTGTACAACACTGCAAAAGCAAAAGGTCTAAAAAAAACCTTTGTGTTGTCATAGAAACAGGTCCTTACTCTCCATCCAGGCTGTGTTAGCAGGATCCGAGGCCCACTTGGTCAGAGCATCTTCCTCCCTGATAGCTGAAGTTATTTCACTGAAGACGCTGCAGTTGAGAGAAAAACAAGCTAAGTCAAAAGTATGCGGACAACTAACTAATACAACTCGATAAAGAAGTGAAGTGACTTAGAAGTGAAGGTGAAATAGGAACAGATGCAGATGTTGGACCAGGAGGCCTGGCTCTCATTAATATCAAAACTTTAATGAGTTATAATGAGGATTTATTCAAGAGTGAGTTAAAATAAATATAAATGGCTTTTTTTTTACATATTGTTGTAAAAAACTAATGGGTATTAGTTACATATTGTGCAAAACTGTAGAATTACTTTCCTTAAAGTAACTCTAAACATTGTTGGTACATATTACTCACCTGTCAGTCAAAGCAGGTCCCGCCCCCACCACGGTCACTGGATGAGAAAACAGAAAACATCAGTAATACAACTTTACAGATTTGAAAATCACTTTACTGTATGGACAATGTAAAATCCAACTAAACAAAACACAAATCCGGAGATATAAACCGTAACATAGTCGTATCCACCACCAGGGGGCAGCACGATACCAGGATGGAGGAAAGAAACATCTGGACAGATTTAATGTTTTGCAGAAAGTCAGCTGCAGTTCAACTTGAGCGCTTTTGAAATGAAGCAGATCGGATCTGTGTTTTAGAGCCTAATTAAAGGTTATTTTCTGCATGAACACATCCAATTAAAATATGAATAGAATTAACAGAGGAGTCAAAAATAGATTTTAACAACAGAGATTTTTCCACAAATATCTGGATGAAATCAACCCAGGTTTGAGCTCCTCTCATTAAAATCTGATATATTACTATTTTGTCATTCAATCATTCATTATCTCCCGCTTATCCTCTATTAGGGTCGTGGTGGGGTTCCCCATGCCCATCCAGGGGAGAACGTCTCGGGTGCCCAGATAGACCCAGGACAGGGCGCCAATCCATCGCTGGGAACACACTCACTCACACAGACACACTCCACACGGGGCAATTTCGAGAATTCAATTAACTTGATCCATGTTTTTGGACTGTGGGAGGAAACCGGAGAACCCACGCAGACACGGGGAGAACATGGAAACTCCACCCAGATGGGGATTCGAACCGGGAATCCCTAGCGCTGAGAGGCGAACGTGCTAACCACTAAGCCACCATGCCGCCTTTATCCTTAAATTATTCGGACAAATCTCATACACAACGCTATTTCTAATTACAACCATACCTCAAATATTGTGACTACAAAAAAGTTAATACACACACAAACACAACACACACACGAACTGGTAATTATAGGGCAAAAATAGGGGGGGGGGGGCAGAAAAAAAAAAATCTGGAGACCAATAAGAGACATGAAGCTGAAAACATTTACATGTAAGAATTAAAATTTGTTCATAAAACAATTTCCGAAATTGGGTTTAATAAAGGTGCGTGATGAAGAACATAATAATAATAAAGATGGTTATTGATTATGGCTAATGAGTTTTAAGCCAAAGGATGAGGGTTTGGACTAACAGTTGTAATTATTTATATAAAAACAATATAACCTGTATATAACCTTGCATATTATTTATTTATACAAATTGTATTCAGCCCCCTTTGTCAAGAAGGGTCTGATGTTCCAGTTGTGAACTAGAATGAACTATAGATCAGGTTCGAGGCATATGTCTGTTTTCACCAGCTGAGACCTAAACATCTCTCCAGCATTACAATAATTTTATTATAATATGTTTTTTAGTGGAAAGTTAATATAAACATGAGAAAAAAAATGTTTTTTAAGAGTGTTCAATACGAAATGCAAAATGGAAGTAATAATACTGAGTTATTTCCTTTACCGTCCTCATCCATTGAGAAGTGTCGGATTATCACGGGTGTGGTGTAGGTCGGCGTGATGATCGGTACATTGGAGGGTGTGGCGTAGCCGCATGGTACAGGCACCGAATATCCGGATGGGATGCTGGTGTTGCTTGGGACATCCTGGACTTCTTCTGCAGTCATATTCGGTGGAGGAGATGATGGAGGAGGAGGAGGGCTTTCCGTGGTGATGTCAATCACAGAGTATGGACTGACTTTGGGTTGAGATACAGGGTCCACTATCGGACAAAAAGATAATCAGTGCATCAGTTCACCTTCAGTTTAACATTCACGTACACATACACACACACACACACACACACACACACACACACACACACGTGTATACATACACAAACATAAAGACATGTGTATACACAGTGTATACATACACAAACATACATAAATATAAAATAGCTGTACCATGTGAAACAGCGCCCTCTAGAGGTGGAGGTAGCTCCACATCAGGTCCTTCAGAAGTTAAACCATCCTGAAAGGGTCCTTCCTCAGGAGGTGGTGGAAAGTCATTTTGCAAAATGGGAGTAACAAACAAGGAGGTGCCAGGAGCCTCCTCCGTCTTCTTTAAGCAAACACTGTCCAGATTACTCTCTGAAGAAACTACAACATGAGGCGAGGACGTCCCTCCTTTCTGATTTAAAGAGGTGTAATCTGGAACAGGAGGAAGCGGGGGAAGAGGCTGAGCTTCGAGGGCTTCACCATCATCACAGTCATCGTCAAATTCAAACAGCTGACCTTCCTCGTCCTCACTGAGAGCTGAAATTAGATGGGGGGGGGGGGGGTTAAAAAGGTGATTATAGTGTGTAGTATTTCTTAATAAATCTTATTAGTTGCATTAAAGCATCATCACAAATCAGTTTTAATGGTTAAAAGTGCAAAGCACGGAGCCCAAAAGTAACATTCTTAGAAACTTTTGGAATGATGTTAAAGCTCAGACTCAAAGCCAACCCCCCCCCCCCCCTTACCCCCAGGCTATTTTTAAAAGCCACTACCCACAGCGGCACACAGCGGTTCTTGGAAAATGTGGACCACCCTGTGAAACACTAGAAAGAACCTGAACGTCTGTAATTTACAGGGTGGATCCAAGTTCCTGAACTAAAGGTTGTTAGTGTGCTAAGAGGTACATGGTGAAGAGGCACATTATCACCTGAGAGGAACTCATTAGTGCAGAGAGAACGTTAATGTTTTTAATCCAGGAACCAGCAGGAACAGGAAGTGGGACGGGTTTTCCTCCCGAATCCCTAGTTACTGGGGAATCCCAAATTATAATAGAAGGCAACATGGAAACCTTTTAAAACCCTTAAACTTTTAAAAGACGAGTTGTTTGGGGCGCTGAAGGTGCGCACTGTGTTCAGCGCTGTTATGTTGGGTCATGTTATCCGAATGTGCTCGGACCTGTAGCTGAGGAGGCGAAGCTGCTTATCTTTAGAAAGACAGAGTGACAAGCTGAAAGGGAAGTCACAATCGAGCTCTTAACAGCAGGGAAGATGACTCCAGCTGTACGCACTTAAAAAATAACTTGATACAGTGATCTGTTTCACCTACTGTACTTACACACAGAGGAATCCGTCCTCCACATTTAACCCATCTGTGCAGAACACACACATACACACACACTGAATAAAGGGAGAACACGTGCCCGGAGTGGTGGGCAGCCCTGTACACGTCGCCAGGGGAGCGATTAGGTGCCTTGCCCAAGGGCACTTCAGCTTTAGTACTTGGTGTGAGCGGGACTGCCGACACCTTCATGACTAAACCACAATGTACCTTCTCGGGGCCTCTTCTGAAATCAGTGAGGATTAAACCTGTGAACATTTTTAACAGGTTGGTTGAATTTCACGTCGCTGCAGACTGATGGCAGGTCACTTCCCAAACTTCACGATGTCCAACATTTTGCCCTGAAGCATGTTAGAAATATGTTGCTTTGAGTAAAATCACATCTCCACCACACAGACCTTTTTTTCTCAGACATACCAAACATTCTTTAGCTACAAAACCACACAGTGCTCCTCCAGCTGCACTCTGATCTGAAAAGAGATTTTTTTTCTGTCATCAAGAAAAGAAAACGAGGAAACTGATGTGCAGCACATTTTCTGTCCTCATATAAAACTCATCAGGATTCTTACATTATTTTTACACATACACTAAACTGACTAAAGCATTGGGATACACTGAATAAAAAAATTAAAGAAAAAATATATGGGATTTGAGGGTTTCGTTATGTCGTCACATCTGCAAACGAGAAAAGGACATTTCTTCTCTGATGTATAAACATGATTATTCATTCATTCATTATCTTCCGCTTTATCCTATATTAGGGTTGCGGGGGGGTCCCCATGCCCATACAGGGGAGAACGTTTTGGGTGCTGGGCAGATACACCCAGGACAGGGCGCCAATCTATCGCTGGGCACACACTCACACACACAGACACACTCTATATGGGGAAATTTGGAGAATTCAATTGACTTGATCCATGTTTTTTGACTGTGAGAGGAAACCGGAGGAAACCCACTCAGACATGGGGAGAACATGAAAATTCCACCAAGATGGGGATTCGAACCGGGAATCCCTAGTGCTGAGAGGAGAACATGCTAACCACTAAGCCACCGTGCCGCCTTAACATGATTATAATTAACATAAAGAAACTGCAAACTCAGAGGAACACGAGCTGCACGGCAAAGAGCAAACCTTGGTCAGGCTCTAGTGCTTACAAAGTCTTCTCATGACCTTTAACCTCTGTTACCCTTCATCGCATGTTATGATCACAGAGCACAACTCAGTGCCTGCAGGGTTCCCAAAAAACCCATAATACACTACTGGGACTGAACATGATACTCAAGTCAGCACAGTCAGCGAACAGAAAGCTGCAGTGACGCATCAGGCTGCAAAAAACTACAAAAAAAGACTTTGTAGTTCTACAGTCCCAGACTGTAGTCGATCTGTTTGTGGACTACAGCACATACTGTATACGTCCCCTTTACTCTGTTCTAATGGAAGGACCCAAATAATACCACCACAGAGCAGGGATTATTTGGTGGGTGCATTATTCCTATCCCAGCAGTGTCACTGAGGTGGAGAAATGAATTCACAGAAGCACCTCAGCGCATCAGTGTCACTGTAGAACTGACAATAAACAATCCTCCACCCAAATGATACCTGTTCTGTGATGCTCCTGACCAACAGAGAACAGAGAACCAACAGGGGACTTACAAAGAACACAAATGGTCTGTAATCGTAAAACTACAAAATTACATCTACATGAAGTACCAT